>JAAALK010000288.1:3756175-3835387 GCA_019279435.1 Zizania palustris | reverse complement strand
TACTTTGAGCAATTTAATTTGAGCAATTTATTTTCCTAGAATATTTTAATTTTGTCACCCTAGGTTGCAAACCTTTAGACTTAGCTCCTTTATCTCTAGAGTCATTCACCTTGAAAAGAAAATTTATTAAAACTTGTCTAGTGCTAGTTAAAGCTGAATTAGTTTTAAAAAATGCCTATTCACCCCTCTCTAGTTGGTACATCGATACTACAAGTGGTATCAGATCTTGGTCTCTCAATTTAGGCTTTACCGCTTAGAGAAAAGATATCCGATGAGGTGGTGCACAACGTAGGCAAGGGTCCTTTCTTTGATGGCACAAATTATTCTATATGGAAAATTTGTATGGCCGTTGACCTCAAAGCCATGAGCTTTGAAATTTTGCGTATTGTTGAACTAGGTTTTGAAGTTGAAGACAAGACCATGTGAACACCCCAAAATAAGAAAGATATGCAACTTGATGCCCAAGCTACAAATGGATTATTCAATTGTTTATGTGCCGAAAAATTCAATAGGATAAGCAACATTCCAATGGCGCATGACATTTGGGTCACACCTTCAAGATATTCATGATGGAACAACGAGTGTGAAAATGCCAAGTCACACTATCTCAAGATCAATTATGAAACATTCACCATGTTGCCCAATGAAAGTGTCAATGAGATGTATGCAGGGCTCAATATAATTGTTAATGATCTCAAGGGTGTTGGAGTAAAGTACTCCGAGTTGGAAGTTGCCCAAAAGATGTTGAGAGCCTTGCCCGAGAAGTATGACACATTGGTGACCTTCCTCATCAACTCAGATATGTCAAGTTTAACTCCCACAACTCTCTTGGGAATAATCAATACCAACGAGATTTACAAAAACAAGAGAATTGAATAAACACCGAAGAGCTTTCCTCATCCAAGAATAAGAGCATTGCTTTGAAGGCCAATGTGGAGAAACAATGTGAAGAGGAAGAAGTCACTTCTTGTGATGGTGATACCGAAGATGAGGAGATGGCTCTCTTTGTAAAGAAGTTCATCCGGTTTATGTAGAAGAGAGGAAACTCTTCAAGTTCCTTCAAAAATAATAGTGACAAGAAGTCAACCAAGAGGAATCTAAAGAATATAAGATGCTATGAGTGCAATGGGAAGGGTCATTTTGCCTCAAGGTGTCCCAATAATCAAGAAAGTGAGGATGAAAAGTCTCACAAGAAGAACAAAGAGAAGAGTGGAAAGAAGAAGCTCTTCAAGAAGTTGAACAAGAAGAAGGGCAAAAATAAAGCATTTGTGGGAGAATGGGACTCAAATGAAGGTAGCTCTGATTCCTCCTCAAGCTCTGACTCCGGTGGTGAGTCAAACTCAAGAAAGAAGAACATGGTGGGCATCACAATAAAGGAGGCTCCATCACTATACTCTCCTTTTTTGTCTCATGTCAAAAGGAAGTACTAAGGTAAAATCCGATTGTATTAATGAAAATGATGATAGTGATGATGAATTGTCATATGATGATATAGCTCAAATGCTTGAGGAGCTTAATGAGTTAAGTGGCAAGGAGAGTGTCAAGTTTAAATCCCTAAAGAAAGATCATGTTTCTTTAGTGGCAAAATATGAGGAGCTAAAGATTTCTCATGAGAAGCTTTTGGTCTCTCATGAGAATCTTGAGGAAGCTCATGAAACTCTTTTTGTCTGTACACTCAATAAGCCCAAGGTGAATGTAGGCATTACATGTGAAATTCTTTATGATACTTGTATAGAGGTTGCAAATTGCATTCCAACCAAGGCTAGTATATCCACCTCATGTGATGATTTGCTTGCTATGCCATGCTCATCTACTATTGATGGTTCACAATGTTTTAATAATACATTATCATCTTGTGATCCTTTATTAATTGTTGAGAACAATGAGCTCAAGGAGCAAGTAGTCAAGCTTAGTAAAATCTTGGAAAGGTGATTCAAGGGTAAAAACACTCTTGACAAAATCTTGAGTGATCAAAGGTGCTCCTTCAACAAGGAGGGACTTGGGTTTGTTCCCAAGAAGGGCAAAAAGCCTTCCAACCGAGCTCCAAGATTTATTAAGAGTAATGGTAAATTTTGTCATAAATGCCATGAAGTTGGTCACATGATTGGTGAATGCCAAATTAATAAGATTCATAAATGTGGTGTAATCATGTATAATAAATCTTGTAAAGCCCCTTGCATTAATGAAAAGTTTATAAACAAAGAACTTGTTTGGGTGTTTTATTCTTTTAGGTTCTGTCATGTCCTTCGGAGCCTGACTTCGAAATACTGGAAATTAACGAAGGGCTCCGTCGGTAGTGGTCAGTCATTGAGAGCTTAAGGCCTTATCGCCGCTCCCGCTTCTCTGTTCCTCGTGGAGATAAGGAGAGGTAACCCTCGAAGTTTGTCAAGAAGTATTAGCTTACATCAAGGAGGAGGAAAAAGAGAAGATATCTTCATCCTTCGAGTATACAGATTGGTCCGACTCGGAATATCAGGCTGAAGATCCTACGGAGGCTAACTCCGAAAGGCTTCTGACTTGGGCCGAGCTTCAAGAGGAGCAGAAGAAACTCCGAGCTTCAAAGAATAAAAGAAGCACTCGGACTAAAAAGACAACCTCAAGCTCCGAAGGTCAAAGCAGCCGTAGAGGTAGCTCTAGAGGCCGAAAGGTTCTCCGATTTTACCTAGGCTTAGACAAAAATTTCTCTTGATGTAAAAGTATGACAAATTAATATGAATTGCACCAGAAGCATCTTGTTGTTCTTTACCCTCCTACCCCTCCTTGTGGGTGGGGACCTTACGCGTTGCAATAAGGTCCGTCGGACACAATGACGTGCACAACAATATGATGCTTCGCACAACACTTAATAACCATAGTTTACTTTTTCGTAGAGTTCTTCGAACCATACGTTCTTATTATGATTTTTGTAAGTTTCAGAGCTGAATTTATATTTGCAGACTCCTATACTAATCGTTTAGGACTTTAAAAGTGTCTCATTGGCCGGAGCTTTGAAACCTTATTGCTTGGTCACCTTCGACTCTTTTATAGATGCTTCGAACCCATATGTCGGAAGTCTGTTTATTTTTAAAGTCCTTAGACTCTTCTACGAATCCTAATAAGCCGGAGCCTGGAATCCGTAGGCTGGCCACCTTCGGCTCTTTTACAAATGCTTCGAACCCGGAGGTCGGAAGTCTGTTTATTTTTAAAGTCCTTAGACTCTTCTACGGATCCTAACAAGCCGAAGCCTGGAATCCATAGGCTAGCCACCTTCGGCTCTTTTACAGATGCTTCGAACCCGGAGGCCAGAAATATGTTTATTTTTAAAGTCCTTAGACTCTTCTACGGATCCTAACAAGCCGGAGCCTGGAATCCATAGGCTGGCCACATTCGGCTCTTTTACAGATGCTTCGAACCCGAAGGCCGGAAATTTGTTTATTTTTATAGTCCTTAGACTCTTCTACGGATCCTAGCAAGCCGGAGCCTAGAATCCGTAGGCTGGCCACCTTCGGCTCTTTTACAGATGCTTCAAACCTAGAGGCCGGAAATCTGTTTATTTTTAAAGTCCTTAGACTCTTCTATGGATCCTAACAAGCCAGAGCCTGGAATCCGTAGGCTGGCCACATTCGGCTCTTTTACAGATGCTTTGAACCCGGAGGCCGGAAATCTGTTTATTTTTAAAGTCCTTAGACTCTTCTACGGATCCTAACAAGACGGAGCCTGGAATTCGTAGGCTGGTAGCTAAGCCCTTGCACCAATGGTTTGCAGACTGTTGCCCAGTTCCTTAGAAAGATGCTTGACTCCGCAAGCATCTCCGTCCTCCCGATGCGTCCACCGGGAGTAAGGGATATTCGAAGAGCAAAGAAGATTCGAACCTCCACTTTATTTTAGAAAAAGGAACTTTACAATTGATTACAAGGAGCCCCTAAGCGTAGTAACGCTTAAGGTGCTCCGCATGCCATGCATGTTTCAATTCTTCCCCTTCTAAATTAGCTAATTTAAATGATACGGGGTGCCCTGAGCGTAGGATAATATATGGTCCTTCCCATTTATTTCCTAGCTTCCTCGGGGCTATTACACTTCGTAAAACTAAATGACCTGGTCTAAGCTCGTTTAGCTTTATCTTTGGGTCATACCATGTTTTTGTTTGGTCTTGGTACTTCGTCAGATTGGCGATAGCTCGAAGCCTTGTTTCTTCTGACAAGTCCAGCGAAGTGTTCCTCTCGTCTTCGTCTTCGGGTTGTACTACACGAAGGGATCCACCCCTGAGCTCCGTAGGAGTCATGGCCTCATCTCTGAATAGTAGTCTAAATGGGGTAAAGCATGTGGACCTGGCTTGAGTGGTCCGAATGGACCACAAAATCTTGGGGAGCTATTCGACCCACGACCCCTTGGCCAACCCGACAATCCTTTGATTTAGACCGGAGAGAATATTCCAGTTGGCTCGCTCGATAGCTCCGTTGGACTGTGGATGGCGCACTGCTGCGAAGCATAACTTAATGTCCAGTTCTTCACAAAATTCTTTAAATGTGTCAGCTTCGAACTGGGTTCCATTATCCACAGTTAGCTCCCTTGGTACTCCAAACCTGCATATAATATTTTGCCAGAAAAATTTTTGCACATTACTTGAAGTGATAGCAGTCAAGGGTTCTGCTTCGACCCACTTGGAAAAATATTCGATTGCTACTACTGCAAACTTCAAGCTACCTTTGGCCATTAGAAAAGGGTCGATGAGGTCCATGCCCCACCGAGCCATTGGCCATACCGGGGCAATAACTTGAAGTGGTACTGGTGGACGGTGGCTTCGTCTTCCCATCCACTGGCATCCTTGGCAGGTTCGAACCAACTCCTCCGCATCTCTTACAATTGTCGTCCAGTAGAGCCCCTGCTGAAGTGTCTTGCCTGCTAGAGCACGAGGGGCTAGGTTGCTTCCACATAAACCTTCATGAAGGTCCCGAAGTATGTCTTGGCCTTTGGGTTGGGAGATGCACCGGAGTAGAGGAGAACAAACTCCAGCTTTGTACAACATTCCATTGACAAGCTTATAATTTCGAGCCTTTGCTTGTAACCTTCGGAAGTCCGGACCCTCTGAAGAATCTGCGCTACCTTGCAAGATATCCATTATCGGAGCCCGCCAATATGTGGCTGGAATGCAAAGGACTTCTGCGGAGGGTAATTGATTGACTGTAGGCTTGACTAGTTCTTCATAGAAAGCACCCTCCGGGAGGTCCAATGCTTTGGCTGCAGCTTTTGCTAGAATGTCTGCAAGTTGATTATCTGCTCGAGGGATACTTTGAACAGAAAATCCTTTGTATGCTGCTTCAGTCTTGCGGATTTCCTCTAGGTACTTCGCTAGATGTGGGTTCCTTGCTTGAAAGCTTTTGTCAACATGCCCTGCGATGACTTGGGAATCTGTTTTAATTATTATCTTTACTGCTCCAAGTGCCTTTGCCTTTCGGAGGCCTAACAGGATCCCTTCATATTCTACGATATTATTGGTGGTCTTAAAGTTGAGCCTCGCAAAATACATGGCCTTTTGCCTTGACGGTGATATAATTACCGCTCCAGCTCTGGCACTAGATGCCTGATAAGCTCCATCAGAAAATATTGTCCATAAACCTTCAGAGGGCTCCTCCGGAGCTCAAACTGCAGGTGGAGTCCACTCTACTACGAAGTCAGCTATGATTTGGGATTTGATAGTTGTTCTTGTCGTGAAGGAAATTCCGAAGGGGGCTAGCTCGACAGCCCATTTTCCGATCCTACCTATAGAATCTTTGCTTCGGAGCATATCACCAAGAGGGTACGAGGTAGGAACGATTAGGTTATGCACCAGAAAGTAATGCCTTAGCTTCCGCGAGGCCATTACTAGGGCATAAGAAAATTTCTCGAGATCGGAGTATCTTGTCTTTGCTCCGGACAAAGCTTCTGAAATAAAATAAACTGGGTTTTGCACCAGCTTTCCCTTAAGCTCAACTTCTCTGACCAGTACTGCACTTATTGTGGAGCCTGTTGCTGCAAGATAAAGGAGGAGTGTTTCCTCCATGAGGGGCACAGTAAGCGTTGACAGGCTTCTGAGATATGCCTTGATATCATTGAAGCTCTTCTGGCACTCCGGCGTCCAGTTGAAACTTTTGAACCACTTTAGGGCTTTGAAAATTGGAAGGCTTCATTCGGTTGACCTGTCCAGGAATCTACTAAGAGTTGCGAGCCTTCCTGTTAGCTTCTGGACTTGCTTCAAATTTTCTGATGGAGTCATTCTTTGCAGTGCACTTATCTCTGTTGGGCTAGCTTCGATTCCCCTGCTCGAAACTAAGTACCCTAGAAGTTTCCCTAGTTGCGCCCCAAATATACATTTTTTAGGGTTGAGGCGCACTCCACATGCTCAGAAGCTCTCAAACGTTTTAGCTAAGTCTAGACTATGCTGGTGCTTTTGAGCACTCTTTATTACAATGTCATCCATATAGGCTTTGACATTCCGGCCTATTTGGTGACCTAGAGCCTTAGCTATTAAACGTGAGAATGTGGCTCCGGCATTCCGCAAGCCAAAAGGCATTCTTACATAACAAAATACTTCGGATGGAGTTATGAAACTTGTCTTGGCTTCATCTTCACGCTTTGGCCAGACTTGATGATACTCGGAGTAAGCATCGAGGAAGCTTAGCAATTCGGAGCCAGCTGTGGAATCTACCAGCTGGTCTATTCGGGGCATAGGGTAGGGGTCTCGCGGGCATGCTTTATTCAATGATGTAAAATCGATACACATGCGCCACTTGCTCGAGTCCTTTTTCCTGACAAAAACAGGGTTTGCCAACCACTCAGTATGGGCTACCTCCCTGATGATGCCAGCCCTTAACAATTTTTCTACTTCGATCTTGGCAAGGCCTGCCCTTTCCGCAGATAGCTTACGGAGCCCCTAGCGTACTGGCCTAGCCTTCGGATTGATGAGCAAGCTGTGCTCGATGATACTTCGATCAACCCCGGTGATGTCTTCGTCAGTCCAGGCAAAGATGTCCAAATTTTGCTTGACGACTTCTTCTAACGAGGCAGCTATCTCTGGGGATAATGAGAAACCATGTTGAAGTATATGGTTTTGATATCCAGATGTGATGAGTGATTGTCAACGAAAGTAAATGGAAGGGAGAGATGAAGACCTGCCGAGTCTGAGGCGCATGTGACTCAGGTACACGGGCAGTGAGCGACGGCCGGGCAAAGGAGCAGCGGAGTCGGGCTGGCCCAATCCTGGTACATGGCTAGGAGCGGCAGATGATCCACTGGTCTGTTGACTGGGTTTGACTCAGGTACACGGGCGGCGAGCGATTGCCGGGCTGAGGGAGCTGCGGGGTCGGGTCGGCCCAATCTGGGTACCCGGTGCGAAGACGGTGGACGCTTTGTCAGTTTCGGCGTAAAACTGACAATCTATCATTAATTTGTTTTTAGGATATTAATATTTAGTTTTTAAGTTTAGAATATTTTTACTCGAGTCAGTTAATTTTTCTAAGAATATTTTAGTAATTTTCGGAATTTATTTTAGAGTCAGTTTATTTTACCCGAGGGTAAAGTAGTCTTTTCATGTATTAGGATTTGCCTATAAATAGGCCCCTATCCCCTTGGGGATAGTTGACTGTTTTCATTTTCAAGATCAAACTACAGTCCATTTTCGTTTTCCACCGAAAATACTTCTATCTACAAATTGTTCACCACCGTTGCTTCCTCCGTGTTCTCTCCGGCGGCACTGTTCTCCACGGGAAGCAGCCAGCAGCACACGCAGCCGCACATCACCAGATCTATTCTGGTTTTTTTCTTTTGCCGGCAGATTTTTTGTGCGAGCAGCAGCTTTTAGCCACGGGCGGGCCCCGCGGCGTGTCACGACGGGAGAAGGCGTCCACGCAGGAAAGGAAGCAGCAGCCCAAAAAAAATTCGGCGGGCCCACCGGCGTGCAGCGCTGAGGCATCTTCAAGCTTTTCCTGCGCGCTGCTCAAGGCGCAGGTGTCAGGCGCATGGTTGATTGCTGCAGGTAGCGTCAGGCATCTCAGCTAGGATCTTCTGTGGCAAACACGAGACAACGCAAAAGAAAACGGCCGGCGCAGCAACTTTTCTCTCCACGGCGGGGCGGGAAGTCACGGCCAGCCGGAGTTTCACACGCACGCAAACCGAGGCATATGGTCAGGTAAGCTGTTAATCTTCTATTTTTTAGTAGATCAGTTTTTACAGATAATCATCTATTGATCAATTTGGTGAAAAAAACTATTTTAGAATTTTCATAATTTAATCTGTTTAACAAATTTTGTCTACTCATATATTTTTATATTCTTTAATCTACTCGTATAAAAATGAATTGAAAGATTTATTAGTCATAGTAATATTTTCAATATAGGTTATACGTGCAATATTTTCGATTTATTACTGAATTAATTTTATTTGATCCATGTTTTATTCATTTGTTTAGTATTTTATTTCTAGACTGAAATATAAATATCTCATTTATTTAGGTGTTTTATTTACGACAGTACTTTTATCTTGCTTATTCTTAATATCATTTCAATTAAGACATCGGTTATTTTTATACTAGACAACTTTAATTTCAGTAATTTGCTTTGTCCATATTATTTGTCTCGTTTAGTTTATTAAGAATTTTAGGCGCCCATTCACCCCCCTCTGGTCGCTACTTTCGGTCCTACAGATAGCCCTTGCCGAACTGTATTGGGTATTCTTTGCCATCCTTCAGAATTATCTTCATCACGACATCTCCTTCGGGCTTGGCTTAAGGGAGAGCCCCTTTGAAGAGCTCGAAGACTCCAGAACCTCTTCGGTGTGCTCCGTCACACTATGTACTTGCCGGGGGTCCAACGGCTGGCCGTGACCATATTCCATTCTTCGGGCTATAGCTTGGTCTCCTGAAACAGTAAGAACTCCACCTTGTGTGGGCATTTTGAGACATAGATAGTTGTGATGTGCTATAGCTCTGAACTGGTTCAGCATCCCTCGCTCGAAGACTGCGTTGTAGGCATAGGGGGCGTCGACGATGTCGAAGATCACCTCCTCCACCCTGGCCAAAGGCCCCTCTCCGAAAGCAACCTCGAGGCCTATTTGGCTGAGGGCATCGAGAGGCGGACCTGCGAAACCTTGAAGTGGTCGGGCCGCTGGAAGTAGATGCTTCTGAGGTATGCACATTTGGTCGAAGGCCTGGACAAAAAGTATGTCTGCGGAGCTCCCGCCATCCACCAGGATCCTTCGAACTTCCACCCTAGCTATATCTGCTGAAATGACTAAGGGGTCAGCATGGGGAAACTTCACCCCTGCGGCATCACTGACAGTAAAATAAATTGGCACATGAGACCATTCGGGCATTCCCTTCGCGGAATTCGAGGTCCGAATGTGCCCTACTTCACGGACATATTCATGTCGCTGCCTCTTGGACATGTTACCGAGCGTGCCCCCTCCGGAGATGGGCAGGACTACTTGCTTGTTGCGGTCTTGGGGGTCTTCCTACTTCGGCGGTGGCATAATGTTGGCCACTGGTAGCCGCATGGGGGCTTCGGGGACACCATCTCGGGCCACGATTTGCACAGACTCCGACCGTGCCGCTGGTGGGGTTCGATCCGAAGTACCCCGCCCGGTACTTTGTCCTAGGTATTCACCCCGAAGGGTTAACACCAACTTGCAGTCCTTCGTGTCATGGCTTCTATTGTCGCCATGCACGCAGCAGAAAAAACTCTGGCGCCTGCCAGGTAGGTACTCTCTATTGGGGCTTCGGCGCTCCAGCCTTGATGCCTTGCGCCTGCTGATAGCTGGCAGGTGCCTTCAGAATGGAGGGTGCGAACCTTAACACCTCTGAGCAGAAATACTTCTTTCCTCGCCTGTGATCGTTGAAGCGATTGTCTTGAGGGGGTTGCAAAAAAGCTGAGGCTTCGGGCTCCATCTTCACCTCTCGGAGGGCTAGTGCAGGTGTTATGGCTCGTCGAAGGCATCCCTCCTCTGCCTTGGCATATTGTTCGAAGTATGCCATCAGCTGTGCCACGGATGACACAGGCTTCCGATGGAGCTTGCTGAGGAGATCAGGGTTCAACACCCCTTCGCGGGCGGCGTCGACTACCGAAGAGGTAGACAAGCCCTTGATCTACGACTTGGTGTGGGCAAAGCGCGTGAAGTATTCTCGAAGCATTTCCCCTGCTCGTTGCTTCACTTGGAATAAGCTTACTGTCGATATCGGAGCCACAAAGGTACCTTGGAAGTTGCTTACGAACTTCCTCTTCAACTGCTCCCAAGATCTGATGATCCTGGCTTCAAGGACCAGAACCATCGGAGAGCCACACCTACGAGAGCGAGGGGGAAACACTTTGCCATAGTGTTGCGCACCCCTCCGCTTGCTTCTATCGCCAGAGCATATGAGCAAGCAAATTCTCCAGGGTCAGACCCGCTGGAATACTTGTGCAGCTTTGAGGCCTTGAACCTGGGATCGAAGGGCACCCTTTGCAAGTCCAAAAGCAGTGGAGACTCATCATCGAAAGATGCGTTCTCAGCCTCCTCCAGGACTTGAACAGCTTCGGGAAGATTGCGAGCACCACCGTCTTGGGGCCCTTCTGGAGTCTGGGTGGAAGCTTGGGAGCGGAGGCGATCAGCGGCCTCTTGCCTCCACCTAGCCACTTCCTCCTGAAGCCGCGCTATCTGAGTAGCCTCGGCCTCAAGAAGGTCTTCATCTTCATCGGAGGGGAGCTCCGGGTCTCGGGAACTGACATAATTAGTTTGGAGCACCGTAGGAGGAGCCCGAGGGCCTCTGGGTACTCGACGCCCAGCTGACGCCCTCGGGAATTGTTGGAACAGCTGAGGGTCCGGCTCCATTGGTCCGAGGGGACCTTCGGAGAGGACCTGAGGCTAGGATCCGCTTGGGAGACATAGCTAGCAACGAAGAGGTCCAAAGACTGATGATTTCGATTGGTCTGGGAAGGCGAGGGAAGGCCTTCGAACCGCACTAGGAAGCCCCTTACCTAAGGGTGCCCGGAATCTTGGGACTCCGAAGCTCCCTCCGCAAGTGCTCTTCGAAGTGCAGTCAACAGTAGAGAACTAGCTTCTAGGACTCTAGGTTCCCCACGGATGGCGCCAACTGTTGGCGTAAAAGATTACGCTAACAGGTTCTCTAAGATTAAGAACAGACAAACAGTGAGTTCGTGTTTAGGAACTATCTCAAGCCTCCGAATTGGATAATAGCTTAAGTAGTCCGAATATGTGTATTGAATAGCTGAGTATTCGATGCCTATTACAGGGTAAGAAGGGGGGTATTTATAGGCAAAAAAGTCTAAGGAAAAGACCTATTTACCCCTCAATTACAACCGACATAGTGGAAACTATTCAGTACCCTGAACAGGGTTAAAATGGTAAAATCTACCCGGAGCAAGTAGATAAGTCAAACATCTTATCAACCTTGATGTTTTGCTCCGGAGCCTCATATCTTGTGGAGGGTTCTATCGGATCGTAAGTCGGAGCACCCTTCGTCTTAACGACTCCTCCATCTTCGTGCATAAACCTATCAGCTCTGAAGATGATAAATTATTTTAGACTGTTAATCTCTAAGTCCTGAAAGTGAAGCATTTTTCCCAACATATAGAGATAGATCAAAACGGTTTTGAAACGGTTCAAAATACAGAATTCTAAGAAGGGTTTTCTGCCAATGTCACATGTTATTTCTCTTAGTAAGACTCAGTGTGTTGTGACACATGATGAGCTAGAGAAGATGAGTGTGATACTGTATGCCTCTGCAATTGGATCCATCATGTATGCCATGTTGTGTACACGCCCAGATGTGTCATATGCTCTAAGTGTTACAAGCAGGTACCAATCGAACCCGGGTGAAAATCACTAGGCTGTAGTAAAGAGTATCATCAAGTACTTGAGAAGGACTGAGGAAATGTTCCTGGTATACGGTGGTGAAGAGGAGCTCGTTGTAAGTGGTTATACGGATGCTAGCTTTCAAACCGATAAATATGATTCTCGGTCACAATTTGGTTTTGTGTTCTGCCTCAATGGAGACGTAGTGAATTGGAAGTGTTCCAAGCAAGAGACGGTGACCGATTCTACAACAGAAGCTGAGTATATCGCCGCTTCAGAAGCTGCGAAGAAGGTCGTTTGGATCAGAAAGTTTGTTTCTGAGGGAGGGGCTATTCCTAGTGTATCCAGTCTAGTGGACCTCTATTGTGATAATAGTGGTGCCATTACGCAAGCCAAGGAGCCTAGATCGCACCAGAAATCTAAACATATACTTCGGCGATATCACATGATCCGCGAGATCATTGAGAGAGGTGATGTGAAGATTTGTAAGGTGTACACAGATTTGAACATGGCGGATCTGTTGACGAAGCCTCTTCCACAGCCCAAACATGAGGCGCATATGAGTTCCATGGGTATTATTACTTGCGTGAGTGAGTCATGTGTTTGTGGAAGATGCTAGTAGAGTTTATGCTAATGTATAAGGATAATTGTTATCTTATTCCTTGAATAAATATCGTTTGCATTTAATTAATATGTACGACTTGTTATGTAAAACTATTTGCTTTATGACGACGTTGTTCAAAAGTGTCCCTAATCTTGTCATCATGTGGGACAGTGATGATACATGGATTAGTACATCCGACTGATTGATGATTGTGTTTCACAGATCATAGACATAGAAATGTCAAATCAGTGATGTGAACACATGTTGGTGAACATGGTGTTGGATAGATCCACTTGAGATACTGTTAGGATTGTTATTGTAATGTGCCAATAGTTATCATCTCAAATGGTGTACCTACATTGTCTTTAGACCTGAGATCGTCATTTGATTTCAGAATGCGTAGTGACACACTTAGATGCTTCCTAACGCTATTCCGTAACAGAGTAGTAATAAGGGTTTTTTTCAGGTGTGTTGTGAAACATGTCTTGGGAGATGGGAGACCAAGATGGAATTTACCGCTCCTAATAACGGGAGAGTCGTATATAGGCCCCTCAAGGTATTGGATTGGAAAAGTGCATGGCCATGCCACTATGACTAAGGAGTTAGTCATGATTTGAATCCGATACTTGATCGAGTGAAAATGTTAAGTTAACCAATAAGGATGACACGTATCTCGCCTTGATCTTGACTGACGGTGCATGCATGGTAAAGTGACTAGTGCTTGCGTATATCAAGGTTCATGGAAATTTTATTATGTACGCTTTCGGGGGAAAATATGTGCTGCTAAGTACCGCTATTGATCAGTGAGTCAGAAACGATTTCTGGGGAACAACCGTTAGTGTATGAATCTATTGGGTCACACACTTAAGGGGATGGATTAAAAACATGCAAAGAATTGGTTCTTGTGCAAATGGGAGATTGAAGGATATGACCAAGAAAATTCCATGGATTGAAAATTTTGATAGGAAGTATCAGAAGTTCTTGTTATTTTCTGGTCTCGATACAGAGAGCAAATGTTGATTCAGAAGTTCTGATATGGTATCGAAAGTTCCGACGAGCCAGAAGTTCTGATTCAGAATCGGGGAATTTTGTACTGATCAGAAATTCTGAGGTGTGCGATAAAAGATTGGATTTGTTAAGTGTCGTACTATATCGACAGACCTAAAATACCCTGTCAGAAGTTCTGATTCAGGATCGGAAGTTCCGACGTGGGCAAATAGATTGGATCTGTTACGGTTTTTAGGGTTTCGGGATGAGCATGGCCAAGGGGCTCTCAGCCCTATAAAAGGAGAGGACGTCTTGAAACAAGCAATAAGCCTAGATTAGATCTAGCCACCTAAAAGTTCTCTCCTTCCTTTCTTGATCTCAAACGTTGAGGTCAAAGATCCCCGTTTCTCACATGCGGTGCTAGCACGCTGCCGTGGGAGGTACTCCATCCCTGTACATGTGGACTTCGTGGAGGTGTTGCTCTAATAGTGACACTTGTGGACATCTACATGCGAACGACTACGTCATTTTCATCGATCGGATCGGCGAAGGACAGCAAAGACAAAGCGAGAAGAGGCTTGACACGCTGCTTCAACATCTTCTTTCGCTGCACCTAGCACGTCTCATGCTAGAAGATACCGATTCATGATCTCACACACGTATGAGTCTTGGGTCTAGGGTGTAAAATTTTGAATTTACCATGTAGCATAGATCCCCTTTTCCCAACACAACTGCTAGAACTATTTGGCATACTCATCAACCCCTCTGCTCCCTTGCTTTAGGTTGACAAGATCACCCAACGGTCCACTCGAATGTCGAGTGAATCGTTGGATGAAGGATTCTAAAAAAATGCTCCCATGAAATCCATCCTTCCTCCTACTGCCAGTTGTCCAATACATTATGTGCTTCCCCCATCAAGTGCAAGCCCGCAATCTCCACATAATCCTCTTTGGCCACTCGATACACATGAAAGAGACACTCACACCTGTGTAGCCATGATAGAGGGTCACTTTGGCCACCGAACTGCTGAATATCAAACCGTGGAAAGTGAGGAATACATTTGCGCTCCTCACTCTCCTCTTGACCATGATTCTCATACCCTGTATATGTGTGGCCACCGTGTGCCAGCCTCCTGATACCCTTTGTACTCTTCTCCATGTTTATGGTGTTCACCACTTTGCATGCCTCCTACAGTTTCCTTTGGATCGCCCATCTTGGAGTCTGCTTGCTAGGAACATTGATCCTTTGCCTTCTATGGTGGCCTTGCCTGGCATCATCTTCATCATTTTGTCCATCATCCCCATCATCTCTTCAAGCTCCGTCACTCGCGGTTCTCCACCCCACATCACACGATCCTTCATTTGCTTCGCCATGAATTTGTTCGGCTCTGATACCAATTTGATACGAACTAGATCGTCTCCGTGCACTCTCTAGAAGGCAGCATGCAGTGCATGATTCCCTAGTTTCTTTCTCACGTATACTCTATCCATTCTATTCCTAACATAATGCTAGTTTGCTCACCAAGAATTAATCAAGAAGCAGTGGATTCCTCAGCTTCAGCATCATCAGTCTTTGTCCTCGTTTATCTTGGCGTGCAGGTACATGCAGAGCTACAGCTTCTCCGCCATGGTCAATGTCCTGTCATGCAGCGCCTGCGCCACCCTCACAGCGGACGGCGCGCTGATGTTGCACACGATTAATTAGTTCTAATTTTACACAAAGTAAGCTTAGGGTCACCATTTCTGAGTATTTAGTTAAGGCCACACAATCAGAAAAACGCAAGAAAGTTATCAATTCAGGACTATGTTTCATATCACTTGTCATGTAAACTATCACCAACTGTGAGATGTTACCAACAGTTTAGCAAGAGACAGCTAGAGCTAGCTCTCTCACGTAATGACATCTGAGAAACATCGGTGCATTCGACCATCAAAACTGCAACATGACTGATACCATTTACAATTGGCAATCAAAACTTGAAAACTGATTCTTTGGGAATCATGACCTTCGGAGCAAGTCGATGGAGGCCTTCAGAAAAACAAGAGCGTTCCATGTTACTTATACCACCACGCCTACGTAAGAAAACGGGAGAGTTTTATTCATCTTGAGTCGGAGACATTACCAAAACAAAGGACATTACTCATGTAAGTTTTTGCATGCAAGGGATGTGGGACTCCATTACAAAAAGAAGCATGTATCAACTTAATCATGAATTTCAGGATGAAAAATACAAACATGAACACCATTTGGGATGTTAATTTATAAAATTTAGAAATCTCAAAGAGCGAATCATTCGTAGAAACAAATTAAGTATACACTCCAGTTGTTTCTGTCCGCGCCTATTCATTTTTTTTCCTAGTAGAAATATGTAGTCCTCTGCACTCTAATATCTGCGGTAATTGTTTTGTCAACCTCCATCAAATGTGCAAATGAGCAATCAAATCAGGTGTAGCCGTGTAGCTATCATGAAAACATTAGTATGTGCTTCACAAATTTTCTTGACAACAACAACAAATCTTCTTGTCCGAACAAGATAATACATTTCACTCTTCTGAATGACAGTGCAAGCATGTTAAGTGCCTAATTAAACAACATATACAGCATTTGACATTATATTGACAAGCATATATCCCATGGAAGAAGCTGAATAAATTCAGTCTCTGTAAGCACATTCTAATGATTCATCCAAAGTAATTCAGTTTAGGAACAGAAACAACATATTATTAATTTGTTGGGCAACATTAGTCGTATGCATTAACTTCAGAGGAAGCATACGTGCGATTCTGTGGCGAACAATCAGATAATTAACACTTACCAGAATCGAGAATCTTGGGCCACTGCACTAACGCCGCCCGCTGCTGTAATTCTCCAGTACGGACACGATCTCGTCCGCCGTAAGGCGATTCATCTTGGCACGTAGGTACGCGCGGAGTGCTCGGAACAGGAGCCTCTCCGCCGTGGGCAGCGTCTTGTTCTTCACCGCCGCGCCCAGGCCTGCGTCTACCCCGCCGTGAGCGCTATGCGCCACGAAGAGCCTCACTGCCGCTTCTTCGAGGCTCCACACGCCGCCGATACTCGCCGCGACCACCAACTCGTCGATGAGATCCGTCAGCTCGTAGGAGTCCACCTCGTCGTATCCCGGGTAGTTGTAGGGGTTCAAGATCTCTGAGTGCGGGACGAGGCGGCGGTAGGCGGCGTTCCACTCGTTGGCGCCGTCGGTGCGGCCTGTGAGGAGGCATATGTAATAGGCAAGGGCGCGGGGGCGCTTGTCGAATGGGCTGTCGCGGGCGGCCTCGGCGTAGAGCTGCAGGGCGTCGTCGGGCCGGCCGTCGCGCGCAGCGAGGAGCGCGAGGAGGAGGCGGAGGTCGGTGGCCGCTGCTGGGTCGTACTCGGGCCCCTCCGCATCGACGCGCACCAGATGATGCTCGGCGCGGGTGCGGACGTCGCGGAGGTGCACGCCGGAGAGTGGGTAGGCGCGGAGCAGAGCGGACTGGATCAGCTGCTGGACCGACTCGAGTAGGTCGGATCTGACGACCTCGTCGTAGGGCAAGACGGGATTTGGCGTATTCCACGTGGCTACAGCGTGCAGGGACCCCGCTGCCCCCGCGGCGAGGCCGAGAGCGGCGGCGCGGCGGAGGATTCGGCTAGCCATCGAACGAGACGAAGTGGAGGGAAAGAGGTGAGGCGGTGGTAGTTTGGTGCGGGCATTAGCGAGGAAATATCACGTGGAATCAAGCGATCTTATAGTTACATATAACAGGATTAAGAGTAAAAAAAACTAAGTTTTCACATCAAATCGTTATTGCAATTGCATCAATATAAATGATTACATATGATATTTCTCCTTGATTAGTTGCTTTATTCCAGTAGGTTGGAGTAGGCGTCACATTACCGCCGCACAAAGTGCCGGGCCAGCCCGGTTTAGCTAAATTCTAAACTGATCGGTTCGGTCTGAATTTCAAATTTTGAAAAAAAAAATCTGAAAATTTTATATAAATACTATTTGATTTATTATAAAAAAAATGTAAATATTTTTTTCTAAAAATATCCAAATTTATAATAGTTTGAAGCACAACAAGTTCAATCAAAATAAAAAATTTGTGCCAGCCCAATAGCCTCGTATTGCTAGTTTTTTGTTTATTATTTTTTTCCCCAAAATGTCATTACTAAATTTGTAATATTGTACCATTTAAAAGAAATAACAAACAACATGTCTAATTGTTTTAATTATGGTATCATAAAAGAAATAAAAATTGTTTCTTTAATTCCCCACATTTTTTTCAAAATTTTCTATTAATTTTCTGTTTTTCTACATTTTTTTTAAAAAAATGTTATCATAGCTATCCGACTTGTTGTTGACACCGAACCACGGAAACGAGGGTCGCTATCCGATAATATTACCGCTCGGTTACCACTCCAAACCAAACGGTAACAAAGCCAAACCGCTTGGTAACTTGTCGGTTTGTTCGCACAAAAATTTGAATTCATAATTTAGATTTAAATTTTGACACATTTACCGTTATTACCGACCAATAACCATGTTAATAGATCGTTTGGCTGGTTTTACAATCCCTAGGTAGACATGGTTGTTGCGATGAATTACAAGTTACTAGTCAGAGGCATGTGCTTTGCAACAAAATTTTATTTTATAATAGAGTTTTTGCGCAAAATTCATGTTTCTACATAATTTTTTCAGAAATCTAAGAGTTTTTACTTCCGCGTAAAATACATAAATTAAAATATTGAAATATAAATACAGTTTTCTTTTTCTTGTTTTTATTTTTTATTTTTATTTTTATTCTTTTTCCTTTTTTCTTCTTTTTTCTTTTTCTCTTTCTTCTTTTTTTCTCACGCAGCCAAACGCAAGTTGCTGCGCGCACATGCATGCGCGCGCGTTACAGGGAAGGGTGAAACAGCGGGCGCACTTGCAGGGACGGTTGCAGGCGGGCCGGACGGTTGGGGCACCGGTTTTTATAGGGTATAAGTTTTGATTGGTTTTTTATGGGAAGTGGGGAGGCAATACGGGCACACGGGGCTTGCGGACGGACGAACGGAAATCTATTCGCTTTATAATAGTAGAGATGTGCAATCATATTTACTTTACGGCACACGAAAATCACTCGGTTCAAACAATATTCCGGACATGGATCCCCTGCAGTTTATAATACAGCCTACGACAGCATCAATATTTTATCTATAGATCGTACTATTATACTAGTACGGTAGAGGTCGATCTTGAGCATAGGATTGTGATAGCCTTAACTCGTAATTCAGTTTACTGTAGCAGCTTTGCATTTCCTAATGTAATACAGAGATGTGTCCCAGATAGAGTCCTCTACGGCAGTGGCAGATATAAATTATTCACCATTTTAAATGAATATTAAATATAAAATCATAATCATAACAAAAATATTAAAATTATACAAAGATTTATAAAAAATATATAAAATATATATAAAAACACAAAAAATATATAGAGAAAATGCAATGGATTCAGGGCGGTAGGGGGGCGCGCCCCCCTCGCCGCTGCTCTTCAGTAATAGAAAGAAACACGGTAGATCTCTCTCTCTCTGGAAATCTACTACAGTAAACTGATTCATTTAGGGGTCCTTCATTTTAAACATGAAGTGGCACAAATAGCTTATTTATGCAATGATTTTAGCTGCCTACATGCATGTACGGGAAGCCTGCTCCCGGATACGTGGTATTCTTCAAGAATGCAAATGATACGTGCGCAATAGTAACTAGTAAGCAGACTGAAACAGTGCAATCACATCAAAAGCATCATCATCAGAAAGCATTTGGGCGTATCACAAATCATTTGTGAGCCCAGCACCGTGCCAGGAAGGCACGCATTCATCTTAGCGACAAGATTAAGTGACTGAGACGAGCTAAAGACTCATTAGACTTTCTGTTGAATATATCAGTTCAAAATCCTGTACACCAAATCCAGAATTAGCAGCACGAGGCTAAGAATTGATCAGGAACTCCAATGTTACGACTCCTTAAGTCTTTTGGCGGAGGAAAGGTTTCTCAAAGAAGTTCGACAGCTGAGGTCTCGCACGTAGGCTTGTAAACCAGATCACCTGCAAAATTAGTTTGTCCACAGTGAGTCAACGAGTTGATCATGCCACTTGTCTCAACATAGGAACACTAATAACTTCTGTAGGCATGCTGCCATTAAGTTAGGCTGGCAAAACAAGGATATTCAGAAACAGATAGGTAATGTCATTCATGTGCTGGGCTGCTGGCTGCAGCAATTGGTTCTCTCTCAAGGGGATTCCTCTGCAAATAGAACAGTTTTCAGGTTTATATGAACCTCCAATAGTTAATCCTGAATAGAGAACACCAAAAGGAACATATAAATAATGATAACAACATTGTGCTAAATGTGAAGTTCTATGTTGTCATGCAGAAAACTATGGTAATTTATCAATGTAGCAAAGTATGTATTAGGCTAAATGTGAAGTATATATGTTGTCATGCACAAAACTCCACTCAATACACCTATGCAATACCGTATATCTTCTGAAATGCAACTGGAGTTATTACGATACAAACACCCTATCAAATACATTTTCAGATATATAGTTCCATCAGATGGAATACAATGCAGATATTCTGCAGGGGAACAATTGGTTTTGAATACCAGGATATTCTAACAAGTGCGTTGCAATAGAATTATGTGAGTTTGTCGTCCCTTGATCCGAGTACCCAACTAGTGTTCCCAATTTATCACCTTCTACCTTCGGGCATCAGCGCACTGCGGATTTTTAGCGACATACACATAGATTGTATCACTCAGTCTGGCGTCTGCATGGGGCAAATCTAGAGAAAGAGTTTTTCAAAATACCAGGAATCAAAGTGCAGAGATCTCCTGCCTTTCTTTTCAAAAAAAAAAACAGGAATCGATTTCGCCCAAAGAACACCGCATCATGTGCTCGGCTAAGCAACGAGCAAAGCAACTGTAATCCTGCATAACCTAAATCATAACGAGAAAATGGAGAATCCCCGGCGAATATTAGTGAAGGCCTTAGAGAGAGAGTTAATCACATCTCACCGAGCTTGAGATGGCGTCCTGACAAATGGAAACTCCCCGGTATCGTCTTCACGTAGACGCTTCGCCACGGCGCGCCGCAGGAAAACCATGAACGCCAACACCTGAAGCCTCTTGGCAAGGTCTCCATCAACGAAGGCGGACCACAGGAAGATCTCGACCAGCCCCAGCGCGGAGAACACGACCAGCTTCCGGGAGGCCTCGACGGCGTGCGGAGTGCTGCCGAACGTGGCGATCTTGACCGCATCCATGAACATAAAGGTGTTGTAGATGTCGGAAGGGGAATGGTCGTCTCCGGCGAGCCAACGGTGCCCTTCCTCGGGCCGGCCGAGCAAATAGCAGAGCGCAGAGGCGTAGATGCGTGCTGCGTCGTCGGCGTAGCCGGGGTGCTCCGCGGCCACCTGAGCAAAGGCGTTGAGCGCGTCCTCTTGGCGGCCGTCGCGGGCGTAACGGAGGGCCAGCTGCAGCCGATACAACGCCACTTGTTCCACGTCACCCTTCGACTCCGCGGACCTCATCTCCGCCGAGAAGAAGTCGATGTCCTTGCGGACCAACCAGGGGTGGAAGGGCACGCCACGGAGCACGCAGGCGAGGAGCGCGTGGGTGGCGTCGACGAGGAAGGTACCAGGCGTTAGGAGAGCGTTGAGGTCGCGGAGTCCCGGGTGCGCGCGGACGAGGGCGAGGTGGCCGGTGGCGGCAGACGGGGAGGAGGCGGGGAGTGGGTTCGGCCGCTCGTAGCGCGTCCACGCCGCTGCGGCGAACGGAGTCCCGGCTGCCGCGGCGAGGGCGGCGAAGGGGAGGTAGCGAAACATGGCCGCAGAGCAAAGACGCGTGGGCTGGCGCGGAGGAGAAGCTGGTCGCGTGGGAGGTAGAGGCAACGGTTTCTTCTGGAAGGAGGCGGGACTCAGAAGAAATGCGGAGGAAGGAGAAGGGAGGAGAGGTGAGACTCGCCGACTTGCGGGCCGCACGCAGAGTGTGTATGTGTAACGGTCTTACGGGGCCACCTGACAGATGTCTCAGACTTCTTATAAAAATAATTTAACTATTTGTCACTCTTAACATGTCTCAATTAATGAATCACATATCAGAGAGCAAAATAGGGAGCATCTGATGACAGAAAGACTGATCGAGACTTGTACTATTTTTTATTCAGTTTGATTTTACAGTAAACTATGACATCGTCTGCTAATAAATATTCCTCTAATTAATATATAGAACATCGTTAAAAAAAGAGTGAATGAGATCTTATCACCTCGCACTTGGAGGATTCGGAGTGGGGTGAAGGCTCTAGGAGAGGTCGAAGATTTCGGTGAAAGATTCGAAGATGAGGTTTAATAACAGATGGAACATGCTAGCAAGGTTTTGGGATGGGATCATTTCTTTTAATCCACCGATCAAACACAAAATCAGAACATCAACATGCTCACAATTAAATACAAGATGAAATAATCTTGTTCTAAATAATCTTGAGATGAAATTTTTCCGTCTCAACTCATCTCTAAACGCGAAAAATGCAGCTGCATGTTTTGCCGTGCTAAACATGCGTAGGACTGTAACGGCTAACCTCTCTCTCTCTGTTTCCTCCTAATTCCTCGAGAGCATTTGTATAGCTATGCGAACTCTTATTGCAACACTTTATAGTTTGGATCCTTAATGTTACTAGTAGTGTACCTGTCCATTTGTTTGTAACGAAAATTGAATTAAATCTTTATAAACAGTATATTTGAAAGAAAATTTTCGTACTGTTTAACTGTAACAGTGTATTTATGTAAAAAATAAATTAAGAAAGAAAATAAAGGAATCAAGATTTATATGGTATATCATCCATATTTATTTGGTAGATATATGTATGATTTGGAATTAATTATAAGTATCATGTAAATTTGCATAGCAAGTATACACATTTAAGTAAGAAACGAAATAATTAAGAAATGAAATGATTTGCATGAGTGATCAATATAAATAAGATCTCAATCAATAATTACCAGGAAAACAATACTAATGTTGAATGTGACATAAAGAACTTGTCATACAAAATGAGATCACCGAATGAAATAATTGTCATATGAACATACGCACTATCTTTAACATAAACAAATGGCTGTGATTTACCAGATGAGTAAGCATACAAATAAAAAGGTTGGGATTTATCGAGCAGCACCACCCAGTATTTGAAGAAGAAATGGACATGTTTATTACGACTAAGAACATAGTTAATGTTATTTTGGTATTTTTATACGATATCTATTTTTTTTGAAATAGGTCACATGAGCCCGACCTTGTTTGAAGGTCATGGGTGTGTCGGGGATGTGAACGAGAATTTCCTAGGAGGTCACTCATCCTAGTACTACTTCTACCTGAGCACACTTAACTATGGAGTTTTAAAGAGATTTGGTGCTAGCTAACTCATATCCCTTTCACCTAAATTTATTTTTAAAAAACTAGATATTTATTTTTAGGAAACTGGATAGGAATATAGTCTCCTGAATGAATGAGAAATGTACAACTAAGGTCAGGCTTGCACGAAAAAAGAAGATAATAAATTAGATGTCAATTACAAACTCGATCTCAAAAGTAGAAATTCTTTCTAATACCCTATAAAAAATAATAATTGGGATTTAATACTGTTATGATTGATTGATTTTTTAGAAAAATGTTTAAATTAGAATAGATTCCCTACCAATTATAATAACTCTCTAAAGTTGCTCTTAGCAAACCCAATATGTTTTTACGTAGGATCAAACATGCACCAACGGATGGGCATCTGCAGCACTGGTAAGCAATTCTCCCTGAGTTGGCACATCAACCATCACTGTTTGTCTCGTGATTATCAAGCTCTGCGTGGAACCAGATCGCCTAACATCGACCTGGCCGACTTCTCTCTAACGTCGAACAATCCGCACCGCTGATTTGCAATCCAACGGCTGCCATGTTTTCGTCCCGTTTTCATTTTATACCTACCATTTTCTTCTAGCGCATGACATGTAGCGTCCAGTTGAAAATACTTGTGTTTTTATTTTGCATGATTTTGATGCTAAATCTTAAATGAAATTATTATATCATAATAAAATATGAATATGTTCAAATAATTTTAAGATAAATAAACTCACGTTACTTTTAAATAAAAAATCAATAGGTTTTCAACATTGTCCAAACTATATTTCACTTTTACTAAAATCTGACAAGTTTTACCCATTTAATATTTTTCAACTATCTCTTACATATAGCTTTATAATATTCTTTTTAATTGATTAATAATATTTAATAGAATTGACATGTGCAAATAAAATTGTTGGTATATTTGTTTCTTTCTAAGGTAATAAAATTGATAGTTTTTTAGTGAAATAAAAAACTAAGTGTTACATATTAATGATCAATAAAAAATATAGAACTACCTCCATTAACTTTTAAATGATAAATTGATAGTTTTTTAGTGAAATAAAAAACTAAGTGTTGCATATTAATAATCAATAAAAAATATAGAACTACCTCCATTAACTTTTAAATGACACAATTGATTTTTATCTCAACATTTGACCATCCGTTTTTTTGAAATATATAAAAAATAAATGTACAGTCAAATATTGAGATAAAAATAAATTGCGTCATTTAAAAGTTAACGGAGGTAGTACTATATTTTTATTGATTATTAATATGTAGCACTTAGTTTTTTATTTCACTACAAAACTATCAATTTTATTACATGATAAAGAAACGGATACACCAACAATTTTATTTGTCCATGTAAATTCTATTAAATATTGTTAATAAATTAAAAATAATATTATAAAGGTATATGTAAGAGATATCTAAGATATATTAAATGGGTAAAACTTGTCAGATTTTGGTAAAAGTGAAATATAGTTTAGATAAGGTTGAAAAAAACTAATTGATTTTTTTATTTAAAAATATCATAAGTTTATTTATCTTAAAAATTATTTGCATATATTTATAGTTTATTATAATATAAGAATGGCATTTATGATTTAGCATCAAAACCATACAAAACAAAAACGCAAGTATTTTTAACAGGACGCTACGTGCCATGCGCTAGAAGAAAAATGATATGTACAAGATGAAAATCAGAAAGTATGGCAGCCGTTGGATTGCACAAAATGAAAACCGGACGAAAACATGGCAACCTTTGGATTGCAAATCAGCGGTGCGAATTGTTGGACGTTAGAGAGAAGTTGGCCAGGTCGACGTCAGGCGATCTGGATCCACTCAGCGTGATGGATGCAAATTCAATAATTCAAACTCTGTCAAATTACTTTCGTTACGCTCAACAGATAAACAACAGTGATGTTTACACTTTGTGCAAATGGTTAAGATCTCTTACTGCATGAAGAATGGGATTACAAAGCTGCCCATCTTCTCTTTTCTCTCAAGCTCTTCCTTTTCCGCAATCTGTTTTAGCGTAGTCCATCCTTTTCTTGCCCGCTTTCTTGAACTACCAGACGTCTGAGAAGAACCACTTGCTACAGGTTTATTATTTGGAGCACACTTAGTAGATGGGGTAGGGGCCTTGCTGTTGACTGAACCAGACCTCTCCCCTTTCTTGGTCTGCATGCTTCTCGTCTCGAGTAGTTCTGCAGAATCTTTAGGATCCATCACATCCATCAGTTTGCGCTTTTGAGGAGTAACAAATGTAGATCCAACAGGAAATTCTGCTTTCAGAAGAACATCAGATTCACATACTTTAATTTTGACAGCAGTAATAGACTCAGTTTCCTTTATACATTTTCCATCTGTAATTGATACTACTGTTTTCTGTGAGATATCCTCCTGTTCAGTAGCAGTTGCTGACTGATTGAGTTCCACCGATAAAGACACTACTCCCTCCAAAGAGTCATTAAGAAGATTAGGTGTTGGCATCTCCTCATTCTCGTTCCTCTCAACAGACAATCCTTTCAACCCAGATAACGATTCCAGTTGTGAGCCTGCTGCTTGGGAATGATCAAGCCTCTCTTTTATAGTTACTAATCTCTCGTTCCTACTGTCTCCTTTCAACTTTATGCTGGCTGAGTCCGTTCTAACTAGCTTTCTTGATGACAATAATCCCTTCAGGATATTCTTTGCACTACCCCTTATTAGGTTTTGGTCTCCACAAAAATGGCACGAATACGATATGCTGTTCTGACAACAGTTTAACTTCTTGTGTCGCTTTGCTTTTCTTTTGTTGTTCTTTATACGGATTGTGCAGTTGAAGCCTGGCTGTAAGACTGTTTCACACCTGCAATGTTTCAAGAATGTTTCGTCAGAAGTCCACAAAACAATACAATGCTCCATGCTAAAATAATGATAATGATCCAGACAAGTGGTAACCCATAATTGAAAAAGTTAGCATAGCTAAGAAACCCAATCAACCACGGACCATGTACATAATATGTCAAATGTTTTACGTCATATTGCAGATGTGTTTATATGATTTATTGCAAGATGACTTCTAACAGTTCAGAAAACACATGAGGACTAGGGTGTAATTTATTATACTTAGAACATCCATACAACATTATTAGGATGACTGTTCAATTCAGTCTCATATATGTAGGAAGTTCACTAAGTATTCTAAGGACACAAGGCTGAACGGCCACACAAGGTACAAGATTGCAGGAAACATTTATCTTTATGCTAAGGAGTTAATTGTACATGCAAAATGTTAGTGACAAGGATCAATCTGCAATCATTGAAGTGTCATTACTTCTAGTACTCTACAGACATAAAGTTTTGGACGACAAGATGTTTTGGAGATGCTAACCAACTGTCAGCGGTGGGTGATCAAGGGCCGAGCGGGGAGCTCGATGCCAGAGGATCAAGGATGCCGGGTGAAGTTGGAGATGATCTCAGGAGTGCACAAGAAGATAGAGCAAGACATGGACGGATGGATGGTCGAGACATGGTGACAGTTAAGTAAGCGAAAGGGAGGCCAGTGCAAGTGATAAGGCGGCTCGAGGGGACCGAGAGCGGGAGAGACTTGTTGGCGGTCGCGTTCGCGGATTGGCGTCACATGTCGGCGATCGAGGAGGCTTTGCCAGTTTTTGCTGAAAACCGTCGCATCTCTAAATGTTTTAAATTCAATAATTAGGAGTCTTTTGTCTTTAGTAATTCAGAGTTAGTGTAAACTTTTAGTATTTTTTCAGAACTTCCAACTTCTGAAAATATATTAAAAGGGTAGAGTCATTTGTAATAAAAGTATGTAGAGGTCTATATGGGTAATTTTCAGAATTTATAATTCTGAAAATGACTCATGTCTTTTTGTATTAAACTAAAAAATCTTGAGGATCTTTGTGTAAAAAGTCCCCATTGGGTGTGCCTATATAAAGGCATTCACACCCAAAAGGTGGGCTGCCACTTTGAACCCAAAAAAATTACCTTTCAGCTGTGATATTTTTCTTGTGTGCTGTCCAAGAAAGGATCTAACCACTCTGATCACCTTGTCCAGAATTTGCTACAGAGAAGAGGAAACGCATGCAATGCTGAGAAGGTAAGAAATTCTTCCCTGTTCTATTCAGAAGAGGCAATCCAATTTTTCTCTTGAGTTCAGATTGATTGCTGTTTATTTCACTTCTGTCTTTCCATCTGTGATGTGATTTGTTCAGAGTATACACTGCTGTGTTCTGGTTGTTCTTGATCTCACTTCCTGGTTTGAACACTGGTTTGACATAGCAGGATTATACTACCTTATAATCTGCTAAATCACTTTAGTAAGTTTGCTGTATTCAGGATGGATTTGGTTTGCTGATTTGCTGTTTGACAAAATGTCTCTGCTACTGTTCATCATATGACGCAGAATGTTTTTTCTGCTCTGTGATTGATTTGAATCAGAAACTTCAGATCTACTACAAGTTTTCCATCAGATTTGCTATTCATCTAGATTTCCTTGATACTGAAGTGTTTTTGGCTGTGACACATCAAACCAATCACTAGTTATATTCAGTACAGATAACCTGAACATAGTGAGCTACAGTTTTATCTCTTGCAGGTTTTCAGAACAGTGTTGCCAGGTTGTTTCAAAGTTCTGAATGAATATTTTAAATCTGTTTAGCAACTGTTTCAGATCTGAATTGCTAGATGTCCTGTTTACTATCTCTATAGTTGTTTGATTCAAACTTCTGAAGTTCTCAATTTTCAGATCAGTTTGATAGTACTGTTTTGGCCTTGCTTCATTATTTATGATTGAGTACAATGCCTAGTTTATTTACAGTACTACACTTCAGTGTTTTTGACAGATTAAAGTACTGGTTCTTTTCTACATAGTCCACAGGTTCAATTTGTGTTTGATGAATATATACTGGATTCTGTTTTTCTGATCTGAGAAGGAAAGTACTGTTTACAACATAATGTTTGCTGTGAGTGATTTTGTGAACACTTGATTGATACAAAACAGATTTGCTGCAGGTTCTTGTATTAGTGCTAGATATCACTGCATGTTTCTGTTTTTGGTATTTTGTTTCAGTACTATAAACTGAGTGTGTGCCTGAAATTGCTTCAGTCTAGACAATGTTATTAGACTAGTTCTAGACTGTTTTACTCTGATCTGTTTTGAAGAATTTGCCAACAAACCTTATTTCTGAAGATCTGATTACTAGATTAAGTTGTGATTACTTCTCTGATTCTAGTCAGACAGATTTTCTTGAAATTCAAATCTGAATCATATGTGCTATCTGTGGCTTCATATTTCTTCAGTGGCAGTGTTTACAAATCGTCCAATTAATCGCGATTAATCGGCCTGGTCGTTTTCCTGGCCACGACTAGGTGCTCCGACCCGACTAGAGCGACCAGAAATCTGGTCGTCCGACTAGTCGTCGACTAGTCGCGACTAATCGGCCGATTAGTGACATTTTGGCGACCAGGAGATAAGGGAAACCGACGGGAAGGCAGGGGCCAGCCGGAGGAGGGCGCTTATGACGGCGCATGGGCCACGACGGGAGGAGTGGGCCGGCGGCGGTGTGCCTTGGAGTGGGAGGAGCCACCGGCGGCGCCGGCGGGAGGAAGAGAAGGCGGCGCCAGCGGGAGCGGGAGCAAGAGGAGAGGGCAGAGCCGGCGGGAGCAAGAGGAGAGGGCGGCACAGGCAGGAGCAGAGGAGAGAGCGGCGTCGGCGGGAGCAAGAGGAGAAGGTGTCGCCGGCGGGAGCTGCGGCGCGCAAGGGATGTGCAGCGCGCATGCTCTGTGAGGGAGGAGATTTGTGGCGGCTGTTTGGGAGAGGGGAGATGTGAGGAGCTAGGGTTGTGGCGGCTGTGAGGGAGAGGGAAGATGTGAAGCTAGGGTTTAGTTAATGGGCTTGGGCTTTTCAATTTTATTTTTGGACTAATAAGTAATGGCTGAAATTTGGCCCATACCTAGATATTTATTGTCATATACTATATAGTGTGTATATATATATATATTATGTAAATTTCCTAAAATATATGGAATAATTAAATAGAACGACCAAAATCGACTAATCGCGATTAGTTTTCTGGTCGGTACCATGGCGACTAGGTTCGACTAGGCGATTTGTAAACATTGTTCAGTGGTATTGAAGGTTTGAAAATGTGCTAGATGTGCTACAGTATTGCCTGAAACAGAGTTAGAGCACTTTGTCTGTTTTGAGATAACTCCAGAAATTGTCAAAGCACTGTACTGGATTGAAATCAGTACTGCATTTGGAAATTTAGTCCAGTGTTTGATTCTATAATCATTTTTGTATCGAAGAATCAATTTTACTGTTCAGTGGTTGTAGTTGTCACTGAGACATCTATATAGTCAGGTTCTTTGCATTATATAGTGTTTCTGAAATTTGTGATCAGCTGAATACTTTTGCTGAAAATTTGAGGCTGCAATTTTGAGGAAGAAGTTTACTGTTCTGAAACTTTCTTTTTCACTGTGATTCATCTCAGCCAGGAACTTTAAATCCTTCAGTAGCATCTGTCTTTTCCTTGTTCAATATCAGTATTTGTAGCTTTTCTGAAATCCTTGAAACTGAACATTGTACTTGTCTGATTTGAAACAGTGTGTGAGTATACAGATTAATTCAGAAGGTTTGATTTCAGTTTCAGTCTCTGATTAGCTTATGTTTTGATGTGTAATTCTCATTTCCATCAATAGTGTTTAAGTTCTGAATATGTTTTCAATACTGATCTGAACTAGTTTGATTTCATAGACTTTAATCATTTTCAGAATCAGTCTTGGAGCTAATCTTGGATTCATTATGACATATTGTGTTGAGTTTGCTTGAATTCTTGATCAAAGACCCACATAATGAGTTGAGTACAGCAGAATGAAATTTTAGACTCATTTTGAATGTTTTGATCTTTGTCGACCAACCATTCACCGATATCTCCCTGTCGGCAAACCAGTTGTCGATCTAGGCAGAGAATTTCGGTGATTCAAATACCAACTGTCTAATTTGACAATTGAAACTCCGATATAGACCTGAGATTGCTTTTAAGGCTGTTTTCACATTTGAACATATTTTGATTATTCAGAATCTTGAATCTTGAGTTTTAGAGGTGGGTTGGGTAATCTGAGCAGGCCATCAATTCGCAAGAATTTGTTAAGGCGCCTATTCACCACCCCCCTCTAGTCGCCATTCTGATCCCACAATGTTACACCAAAAATATATGATATTATGAATTTATGATCAATGATTTGTTTTGAGCCATATATAAATAGTATTTCAGCAACATGACTTCTCAGAACAGATAATAGAACAAACATCACCGAAAAGTACCTCTTAATGACTTAGTCAATGCAAGTCAGTAAAACTGTCATTTTGTGAATGGAATGAGATTACCACAAATCTGGTTAGAACTTGAGAAGCTAAGAGTAATCAATACGACACAGACAAAGTTTGAGAAAGATATGTGCAAGTCTAAGAGTGGATTTGACTAGATATATGGTGTCACGAAGCTTCAGAATACTCCATATGCTGTGGGTGATATGACGCTAATATCAGTAAAAATATCCGGTATAGGTTAAATTCCAGGACAAGGGTCAAATTGATTTCTTCAGGTGCACGTGGCAATTTGACAGAGAATTAACCAAAAAAGGGGAACTTCATTACAAGAGCTGAGCAAGTTATCCAACAAATAACAGGCAAATTGTGAGGGACAGAAGCATCAATCCTGGGTATAGTAAGCAGTGACCCTCACCTTTGGCATACGAAGGTAGAGGCACCTAGAGGTATCCCGGCCTGCCTCAGCTTCACCGGCGAGGCGGCGCCCCAGCAGGGCACTGACCGGTGCCACCCCGGCCTCCCCGCAAGCCCATGCCGCCAACCGCTGCAAGTGCTGCAGCCTCAGCAGGGAGGCTGCGTCAGCTCGGGTCTTCCCGGAGTTCTCCTCACGGATCGACACAGCCTGGTTCCCGGCCCTGGCCGCCCCCACCGCATCAGGGACGTGGTCCCCACGCTTCTTCCCCATGTAGCCGCCAAGCTGCAACCGCGAAGAGAAGATGTTGTGAGAGCGGCGTGCTGGCGTGGCCTGGACTAGTGGCAGATCCAGGATTTATATGATGGGGGCACGAAATTAAACATATTACAAAACACATGTAATATGGCGGAAATTAGCTTAATAATAAAAATAAAAATAAAGTAAATCAATGATAAACAATCAATCTAATGAAGCTAATGCTAATGAAGCTACCAACAACAGTTCTATGGTCCAGCCACGACACCACATTGAAATTTGAAACTATAGATAAGGATGACACTCAATACATATAACATTTGACATATATGTTGAAGCAACGTATCATGCAATGGCACACTTTAGTTTTTATAATCAACAATAATACAAAAATCCTTTGCTAGGTGGCCAACCATTGCAACTTGCATCTTTGGTTGATAAGCAAAGAACATCTCAAAACTAAAATGTTTGGTGGGTTTTTATTTGTGATTTAAAAAAACACTCCCAAATTGGATTCAAAACAGCACACCAAATTTCTCTGCAGTTCAAATTCATCTTCCCCCAATTATAGATTCAAAACAATGCTCATAAATTTAATATAGCTTGGTGGTTGAAGGTTGGATACTTTGGATCCACAAAGGTCTCACCGATTAGCCCCCACGCATCAACCAGCTGTACTCAGTTCACCTGCAAGGAACAACAAGGACGAAATGAAGGGGAAATCAACATTTCTTGAAACATGCCAGCGGGCCGGCGGTGGCAGTGGGACTGTGCCAGGGAGATCGGAGACTCACTGTGGCAGGTAGGCAGGCGCCAACCGACCAGGGGGTGGGGGATTGGCCGACAGGGAGGGGGGCGCTTGGTCAGAGGGAGGCGAAAGGGGCGGAGTGGCAGTCGGCAGATACGAGCAGGCGGCGACAGTAGAAAGGGGGCGACAAAACTGCAGAAGGGGGGCGGCTGATGCCGGTGGGGCAGTAGTGCGCCAACGGCCAACCTCCAGGGCTGATCGTGGCGGCTAGGGCTAGGAATCGTGGTCATGTGGGGAGTGAATGAGTGATGGACTGCTAGCCGCTGGGAGTGGTGAGGAGAGAGAGGGGGTGTTAGATAATGGGTAATTGGGCTGTCTATTGGACGGACACAATTAATTTGGGGGGTACAACTGTACCCCTTGCTCATGGCAGAGGTGGAGGGGGTTTATCATCCTCTGCTGTCATGGTCGGGCGCACATACACCAGGCGTCCATAGGGCCCAGGACGTGCGCCGAGCCCAGGAACGCGCAGCTGAGCGCACGGCGAGCATGCAGGGAGGCGCGCGCGGCACGGCCACCAGCGACGGTTAGGAGGAAAAGTAGGATTTAGTTCTATTAGTTATCCCTAAATAAGTGGAGTTTGTTTCTCCAAGTAGTTGGGCCACAGGCTATTTATATGCCATGTACCGAACAGATCAAGGATCAAGCAGATTATTATCAATCTAATCTCCCTCTCCTTCTACCTAAGCCGGCGATCAGGGGGGATAACCCGATCGGCCAGGACGACACAGGGGCATAACCCGGCCGGCGACCACGGACCGCGACTACGAGCTTCGTAGTCGGGGACCTGCTACCTTGGACGTCACTGCCCTTGACATCTGCCCATATTTTAACTGATTTTATAGCCGAAGCAAAGAAAGATAAACGGGGAGTGGAAGAATTAGATTTTTTCATTTTTAATTATTATATTAAAGACACTTGCGACTCTTTTAATAAACATGATTTTTAAATAGAACTCTGCGGTTATAAACATCATTAGCATGTTTGTGTTTAGTTTTCTAAGTAACTTTTGATAAAAGCTGAGATAAAATAGTTTTTTTAACCATAACATACAAATTAAAAAACGATAGCTTGGTCAGTTTATATAAGTTTATTATATTTGATATTATTTGATAAATGGAATCGTTTTTCTTTGTTGTTAAGCATCTACTATTCTAAATAAATAATTTCACAGTTTTTTATAACTCACAGCTTATAACTTAAAAATATGGGTTAACCAAATACATCCATAGAAAGAGTGGCCCATAAAAAACTAAACGAAACACAACCAATATCACCACCTCCAAAGACAAAACACATACCCTATTCATTGGACAAATTCTACCAACAAAGGGAAGCCGCACATAGCGCGTGTTGAGAACAAACAACATCACATAACTCATGAGAGCAAAAGCGGACTTCGTAAAAGGCAGCTATATGTAGAGATGGATACGAGATACGGCAATACTTCGATATGTGGCATTTTCTAAAAAATATGGATACAGTGATACTTCGATATGTGGCATTTTCCAAAAAACATGGATACGGCGATGCGCGCGCGCGCACGCACACACACACACATATATAGATATATATAAGTAATACATCTAAAAATAACAACCACGGAAACATAACAAAGAAATTCTTAGTTCAATACTTTAACATGCAAATAGACACATAACTAGATAAAGTGTTCTTAGACAATAACATCCTCACATGACAATACGACATAATTAAGTAACAAAACTTCACTCCAAAACCCTTAAACCCTTAATTAACATGTAAATAGATGTGCACAATGCATATTGAAGTGCACAGTACGACATTGAGTAGTGTTGTTCATACTCGTCCTACATGTGCATATGCATGAGATAGATGAACTATGCAACCACTGGGTTAACTTCTGAATATGTGAAATGTGCTGCTCTAGAATATTTTATATTTTACACTCACTCAGTCCTTCGGTTACCATTCTAGTGTTCAGACAATAACAGTAGAACATCATTCTAGGTACTGCATCTACCAATCTCAATACTCCCTATTAATCAAACCATACACATGAGAAGATTAGGAAAGATCACAAGCTGACCAAATCAAAAGCAACAATGAGATCATGCAGAATTGCACACTGCACAGACATCACAGAAAAGCAATTTTTCAGAAAAGCAGAAAGAAGAGAAGGGACCTGCTCTTGGACGATGCACAGTTGCACACTGCACCGACAGAGGATGGAGGATGCAGTAGATCTTCTCTTGGAGGATGTGGTGGCCAGCCCCAAGCCACGGCGGCACGACGAGCTGACAAAGAGAAGAGCTGAAGAGATACACGCGGCTGCGCACGGGAGACAGCGCATCGGTGGCCGGCGTGCGGCGGCGGTCGACGGCAAGATGTGAGGCGGCGTGAGATGTGGGCTGGGGTCTGGGGATTAGGGCGATGGGTCGGGCGAGAGGAGCCGCTCAAACCGGACACGTATCAGATTTATTTTATTTATTTGAAAAAAAAGAGAAAAATAACTGGATACACATCAGATATTTATTGTACGGTATACTTTATTAAAAATAAAATTTGCAATCAACTCCAGTATTTAATTAACGTTTTGTGTATGGCACATTGTGCTTTTGTAACAAAACCTTTCAAGATTTCTTATTGATGACATCACCTTATATGTTATTTACACGATTGAGAACTACATGTGAGAATTGATGTTTACAACATCACCTTGTTTTCTATTCCATCCATTGGATTACGAAACAAATTCTACCTTAATTCTAAATTATAAGATATGTATTTTAATGTTAACAATTAATTACTTTTCACCATATATCTTCCTTCAAATTTTTCAATCTCAGGTGCTCTATATCTGCTGACAGGAGTGGAAGAAGCACAAGGCTGGAGGGTGGGCGTGTTCGGCACTTCAGCCCATACATGTATACGCATATCCTTCAAAAGGAATAAATCTACATAACCCCCTCACATATTATAAATTGACTACGTAAACCCATAACGTAATAAACCATGTGTTTAATTCCCTAACCTTTTAAATATCATTTACTTAATCTCATAAGGTTCTTTTGCAAAGTGGTTTTGCACTGATGGAGCGTTACGTTAGACAAGATTGTCATATTTATTATACTCGCCTACATAAAAAACTAACAACAATGTACCCTAGACTTTTCATTCACTAAATTAGTGCATCGTTTATGTTTCGGCTATTACATAATTTGTATCAAACAACAACGCATAGTAATTATTTGTCCTGATCTGGTAGAGTATAAGATATGTTATGTGTGAATACTTTGTTTGTTGTTATATATGATCTTGCTATTGAGAAACTAAAGTTTTACTGCAGGAACAAACCTGATACAATTTTGTTTCATACGGTACAATTTTGGTACAAATTTGTATCGTATGGTACGACGTGAAAGTGCATCAAGGTGCATCTAGGCCCCTATTTTATTTCGGTGTATTAATGACAGTATTGATCAAATGCTAATAATCAATTTGCTAAGATGATTACAGAGATGTCACATGAAAAGAAAGTTCCGTTGAAACAAATTTGGAGAAAGAGCTCTATTTGGTCCAAATAGGCTCAAAAGGTTAAAATCATTGATTTATTCTTTACATTGAGTATAAGATCGCCGTACTATTAAGAGGGATGCATTTGGATTTTGTTCCAAAACTTTGTGCTCAAAGAAAAACATTTCTGAAAGATTTTTGGTCAAGTTCAAACTGAGTTCTAGAATTTTTATACTGGTTGAAACTTCTGGTCTGGATCAGAACTTCTGATTTGAGCTCTCGGTTTAAAAATTAAAATGCATCGGAACTTCTGGTTTGGATCGGAACTTCCGATTTGAGCTCTCGGCTTTGAATTTATTTTTGCATCAAAACTTCCGGTTTGGATTGGAACTTCCGATTTGATCTATCAGCCTTGAATTTATTTTTGCATAGGAACTTCTCGAGCTCTTGTTGACTAGTGAACTTGTGATTCTAAAAGAATCCAACAAGTGTCTAGATGAGAAACTTGAGTCTATTAATTCAAAACCTATTCCATCTTCCTCTATTGCTTCCACTAGTAATGGTCGTGCTAAATGTTATACATTTGATTTAAATGCATATGAGACTAACATGAAGAAAATAGAGATCGTATGAAAAGAAAATGAAAGGCTCGACACCTTAGTAAGCTATGGGTGTATCAAGACCTACAAGTCAAAGGATGCTCTATACAATACGCTCAACGCTAAAGATAATATTGAGAGGCGTGGGCTTGGTTATCACCCTAATGAGACCAAGTCCACCCCTAAAGTGAAGTACAAGGGTAAAGAGGTAATCAAGTGTGTGAGGGAAGAGGGTGCTCCACAAAAGGCCAACAACAAGCCTCACGCCTCACAAGCTACTTTTTATGCTTCATACCTAGTTAAGAGGAACCACCATGGTAAAGTGGTTGCCAAATTTGTACGAAATAGAAATGAAAAACCTCTTAAGAAAATTTGGATTCCTAAAGACCTTGTTACTAACATTGAAGGACCCAAAAAGATTTGGGTACCTAAAATCAAGAACTAATATCTTGTAGGAATATGCCTCCAGTGGATCAAGTTAGGTGATGGATAGTGGATGCACCCATCACATGATCGGAGAGAAGAACATGTTCATCACCTTTAATCCAAATCAACATCAACATGAAACCATTGTGTTTGGCGACAATGGAGAAGGTGAGGTATTGGTTATAGGTAAAGTTTCTATCACAAGTAATTTTTCAATTTCAAATATCCTTCTAGTTGAATTATTAAGTTACAATTTACTTTCCATTTCACAATTATGCAAAATGGGATATAATTGTAACTTCTCTCATGAGGGTGTGACCGTTTTGAGAAGAAGTGATAATTCCATGGCATTCATGGGTAGGTTGAAGGGAAAGCTATACCTTATCGACTTCGTACAAGATAAAATGGAACCGGAAACTTTCCTAGTTACCAAGTCTAGCATGGGTTGGCTATGGCATCGCCGACTAGCTCATGTTGGGATGAGGAATTTGGCAAAACTTCTCAAAGGGGATCACATTCTAGGACTAACAAATGTTGTTTTTGAGAAAAATAGGTTGTGTAGCGCATGTCAAGCCGAAAAGCAAGTTAGAGCGCCACACACTGCCAAGAATATCATGACTATAAAGAGGCCACTTGAGCTCCTTCACATGGATCTTTTTGGACCCGTGCCCTACATAAGCATTGGTGGTAACAAATATGGTTTTGTTATTGTAGATGATTATTCTAGATTCACTTAGGTGTTCTTTTTGCATGACAAAGGAGAAACACAAGAAATCTTTAAGAATCTTGCAAGAAGAACACAAAATGAGTATGAATTAAAAATCAAGAAAGTGATGAGCGATAATGTAACACACCAAATTTTCAGAGAAATAAAAATACCTTTTATTATATTTTTCTGGAAAAGATTATATTTGAATTTCCTTTAATGCTATTTATGCCCAAATGAACTGAAACCAAGAGGAGATGTCCAAACCAGAGGCTAAGAAAATTTGTATGTGATCCCAAGGCCAAGACATATTTTTGAGAATTTTTACAAATTTTTATCACCCTTGGAAGCAACCCAAATATTTTAAACCAATTTTAGCAATTATTTTTATTCAGAAAAGAATTTAAAACAGTAACGGCCCCTTCCCCCTCAGCTAGTCGGCCCATCCCACACCCTCCCCGCGCCCCTCACTAACGAACAGGCCCCCTAGTCAACGACCCCCTCTCCCTCCGCGCGCGCGCCCGACACCCCAACTCCACCTGTCGGCGCCAACATTCCCCCCTCTCTCGGCCGAGCCCGACCCCACCTATCAGCCGCGCCCGTCGCCACACCCACGTCCCCGCGCACGCTGACCTCCGTGGCCCACACATGAGACTCGTCGTCCACCTCGCGCTCTCTCCCAAATCCCACCGGCCGACGACCTCGCCCCACGATCCGCTCCCGCCGGCCCCCTCCCATTAAATCGGCGCCATTAACATGTCCCCCAAGGCTCGCCAACCATTTCCCTGCGTTAAACCTCATGATTACACCCTGAGATCGCGCTGCGCGTGCATGGCAGAGCCCCACCAACGCCATTGAAGACCCCCTTGGCTTTCCTTATATTTGTCGCCCGTTTTCCCCGCTGGCACTTGAGAAACCAAGGGTGGTTTCGGTGTTTTGTGATGAGTGATTGACAGACTTTTTACCCTCTGTTCGAAGGGTACCTCCGAAGGTGTTCGGAGGTGGTCTCACCGAAGGGTGTTCGGTGGTTTGGTTGCTGCAGCTGTTGCAGCGGAGTGTACCTGTCGGAGGGGTCCGACAGTACACGATGACTGGGTTCGTACCGAAGGCTTCGGTACTTTGGACGGTACACCGGAGTGTGTACCGGAGGTTGCTAACCCGGAAAGGTCTCCGGAGTACTGGATACACTTGTCTGCTTGTTTGTGGTGCGCAGGGGCTTCGGAGGCGACGGATGGGTTCGCAGCAGGTGAACCTGGGTCAAGCGGGAGGCTTGATGCCAGGGGAGCGGGGAGCTCCGTCACGATGCGAAGGGGGTCCGGGTCGGTCCTCGGGTCGAGGCGTGCCAGGTGAAGGCAGAAAGTGCGGAGTGTGGCTCCGGCTGAAGGTACTCCGAGATAAAGTCCTCGGAGGTGAGGCACTTCGAAGGTACTCCGAATGGAGTGACTTCGAAGTTGGTGGATCAAGTCCTCTGCGGAGGCAATACATTCAAAGGTACCCGACGAAGGTCTCAGAAGTTGAGGCGCATCGAAGGCATGGTCCGGGTGAGGCTAGTTGAGGAGTGTGCTCGGGGAGAAGCACTGCGACGAAGGGCTCATGGAATGCTTCATGCGGAGGCCTTGGACGAAGGAGGGACTTCGAAGGGTGGAACTCCGAAGGTGGGGCTTCGGAGTGAGGAAGTCTTCGGAGCGAGGCTAGCTCCGGAGCAAGGTTGACTTGTGGTACTTCGGCCATGCATGGCTTCGGTACACGGACTGACGGAGTTCCTCGGCTTCGGCCTCGGTACTCCGGAGCAAGGTGGTGGTGCGAAGGCCCAAGGGCTTTGACGGCTTCGGCTTAAAACCGTCACTGTATCGAAGGTCATCTTCGGCGAAGCGAAGGCCAACAGGCTCCAGGCTTCTCGCCGAAGCTACCGCACCCTCCGGTGCGAAGGGAGGTTCCAGAAGTCAACACTGTAAAGGCTGACACTGACTGCTCTGCAAAAAGCTGTCACTGTCCCCTCTGCAAAGGCTGACAGAGAAGCCTCCAGAATAAAGGTGGACTACCTTTTGTACCCCTTAGTTCTGTAGAGACAAATCCTTTGTAAACCCTAGGGGTAAAGTAGTCACTTCCTTTGGATGAGTCGTGGGCTATAAATATGGGGGCTCGGTAGGTAACATTCAACACTTTGAGCATTTACTGTTGAGCTCCTGTATTCACATACCTTGCTGTATTCATCCAGAGTTCAATACATTTTGTGTTCCTTGTTCAAGCGGCGAAGTGTAACACCCCAAGAAATAAAAACAAATAAAATAAAAGAAAAATATTATTTAAATCATTTCTGAATTTATTATTAAAGGAAAAATCACAAAAGAACCCAAATAAAGCCAAACAGGGAGAAGTACTCAAAATCTGGACTTGAAAATTTTATGAGATGAACTAGAGGCCAAAATATAATTTTAGGAATTTTTACAAATTTTTACCAATAGTGATTCAACCCTTAATCAAATAAATGAATTACTGGAATTATTTTAAATCGAAAAAGGTATTTAAATCCTTATTGGGCCTCAACCCTGAAACTGCTCTCAGCCCGGCCCAGTCCATCCACCAGACACTGACCATTGGGGCCCGCCTGTCGGCACCACTCCCCTCCTCTCTCTCCCGCGCCCGTCCCCGCTCGGCCCCACTTGGCAGCCACTCGCGGTCCTCTCTGTTTCTCCGACACATGGGGCCCGCCTGTGGGTTTTTCCATATGGGTTCGCCCACTGACAGGTGGGGGCCACCTGTCAGCTTCGTCTTCCTCGTTGGAAGGGGATCCCCCTTCTCTCCCGCCGGCGATCCCCTTCCAATTTCTCACCGCCGGCCGCCCGATCACACCAGATCACTCTCGGATTCCCTTCCCCGACCGCCCCCGACCTCCTTCCATCAGAACTCAACGTGTTTTTACGCTTATGGAAGCAAATCCGAGCTAAAAAGGAACCTCGCCGGAATTTGGAAATAAACCTTCGGGATCCTCGGCTTTTCTTGCCTTAACCACCGCCGGCGACCCCTATAAGAACCCCTACCCTCGCCGCTCACCACCCACCCCTCCTCAGTGCAACCCATCGCGTTTCAGAGCGCTGCCGCAAGGTTTTCGGTCTTTAGCTCTGCCACGCCTCCAGCCACCCTTCGTCGGCGATCCAAGCCACTGCTGCCCTCGCCGACGCCACCTACGTGACCACCGAGGCCCGCCCGTCCTCGGCCACGACTCCGTTGGTCGAGAGGACCGCCGGATCGCCTCGCCGCCGGCGAACCCGAGGAACTCCATCGCCCTCTTCGACGCCGGTCACCGTCAGCTCACCGTCACCGCCACCGCCGGTACGACCAAATTCCCCTGGCCTCGCCAGTCCCATTTTAACCCCTGGCTTGGTCGATTACCCATCGCCGTCGCCGGAATTTGTCGTCGTTGCTCTGCCAGAACCAGAGACGAAGGGGTACTTACCCCCTCGCCGCGTGCCGTGCCGGACAAGACCTCGGCCGCACGATCCGCAGCACACGGCCACGATTAGAACCCGAGATCGAGGGCCCAGATTGCTTTGACCGATGTTGACCGGTATCGGGCAATCTGAGCCCTCCAATCTCATTTAAGCGCCCCGCTCCACTAGCGACCGTCGGATCTTGATCCTACGGTCCTGATCACCCCGGCTCACGCGCGTAGTCGCCGGTTCACGGTGAACCCAGTTCACCGTGGACCAGAGACTGTTTTCTGGTTTAAAGATAATTCAGAAAATAGTTTAAACTTTGAAAATTCATAACTTGCTCATTTTAACTCCAAATTTCACCATTCAAATTTTGTTAAAACCAGAATAATATTCTCTACATATTAATACAATAAAAACAGTATGTTTCTGTTACCCAAAATACTATTAATAAATAAATGAATAAAAATCCCTTGGGGTTAAAATTAATAATACAGAAAATAAATTGGGAAAAATCCTAAAATGTTAAACTTTACTGTTTTATACAAAACCCAGAATAATTAAAATATTACTTCACATAAAAACACCCACAAACTATGTATGTTCTTTTGTTTGGTGAATTTTATCTGTTTTATTGAATGTATTATTTATTTATTTTTCCGTATCGAGAAGACTACGAGTTCGTCGAGGAGCAGGAATTCTACCCCGAGGTTCCTCCTTCACCCTTTGCTGAGCAAGGCAAGTCATCGACCGTCTCTGTGGAAACAGTTGATCATATTGAGCCCATGTTTTTATAAATTATCGCTATAACTCATAGGTTAATATTGCATTAGTCAAATATCAAGCCCTACACTTATATTTATTGGATCCCCGTCCTTGTGTGCAAACCCAAGCCATGCTTATTGAGCCTTAACTCCTTGTCACTCTACAAATATTATATTAGCTAGTGCCCAATGTACCGGCACAACCGCTATAGGATATAAAGAATGAGTCGTAGATAGCTGGATTCTGATATATGAAATTCCCCGTTATTCTCGTCTCTGGATTCTGTTTGAGTTGGCTAAGTTATAAGTATGGTGGGTTCCGGGTGCAAGCTCGGAAACTGGTTGGTCGCACCCGGGGCACTATAAGGACCGGTCTGCGGGATCTGTTGCAAAGCACTTCCGTACCAACCACAAGTCTAATGGGTAAGTCCTAACCGGAAGTATGGAACACCCCGACTCTCTGCACCATAGTGGAGGGGGCAAGGGGCAAGCCCTCAGGGCGCCTTGTACCAAAGAAGGCTCAAGGGGGGGGGGGGGTATGGTGAGGCATCGACGCGTCGGGGCACCATATGAAACCTATAAGAGGGTGTTGTTGAGTCGGGGAGGACTATATGGAAGGTTTTGGCACGAGTTCCCGTGAAATGGGTCATCTCGTTACACTTTGGTGTAAGTGATGAGTGCGTGCCTTGTGGGTACAGTGGTACATCTCTGATCAGAGTAAATTCAATCTTTTCGAAAAGCCGAGCCCACGGTCAAGGGCGGGTTGTGTGACTACTCGCAGTTAGTTTACAATTGTTTGAATGTTTGAGTTATTCATGGCATGTAAGGACTATTGTGCGAGGAGGTGAAACGTACTCCTCGAGTTAGAAGATGATGATGATGCATTCACATGTTTACTTTCCTGTACTAATAAAATTGCTCACATTTAATGCTTTACAAATATGCTGCTTCCGCAAAACTAGCCACTATCTCCCTTGTTATTATCTTGCATTATATTTGCATTCGGTGGCTTGCTGAGTACATCTGTACTCACCCCGTTGACTTACAACATCAGAGCCCGTCTACTACGAGGAGGATGAAGGTCTGGAGTAGCGACCCAGTCAAGGCGAGACTGGAAGGAGGCGTTCATCTAGGACCCTTATTTTATTGGGTTAATTTTTTCCGTGCCATTATAATTTTCACGGTTTGCCAATATGCCATCGGTGTGTCACTGACAGATGGGGGCCGCCACAGTCACTGACAGTGGCATATAGGCAATTTCTAAAAATTATAATGGCATGTGAGTAATTTTCCCTATTTTATTAGTTTCTCTTCATCTTTATTCACTTTTGTACTAATACGGTCTACGAACCGTGAATGATTTGCTCGTATTGTACGTGGTCGCATGATGAACGTCTTGTTTTATTGATTTTCTATGGAATTTCAATAAAGTCCTGATTTATTAAATCGGGGCGTGACAAGATGGTATCAGAGCCGACTTGACTGTAGGAAGCCAAACAGACCTGACCCTAGGACTTATATCAAACATATTTTCTTACAAAATGCTTACCTTCTCATCTTCTGAAGTTTTCACGAAAATTTCTCTCTTTTGTAGATGTCGGTCCGTACCATGAATGGGAACCTTCGTGACGAGGCCGGATTCATTTGCGAGCTACGCATGCTCGTCAGTTTCCTCGGATTCGAGCATGAGCCGATGTACCATGGAGTCTTCCCCGACGAGGAAGAAAGCTTTTGCGAGGTCACCGTCGTCGTCCAGCCCTCTCCTCAGACAGCTCACACCTATCGCGGAGGAGGACCTACCTTCTTGGTTGCCAGTCAGCGCACCGCCCTCCAGGCACTCACGGAGCTCCGGATGAGATACGACAGTGAGCTCTATGACACGGACTTCCGCTTCGTGCCTCTTCGCACTCCAGGGAGTCCCCACAGCGTCTTCGTCAGCACCCTCTCCCAGCATCATTCCGCGATTGGACACACCATGCGTTTATTGGAGGCCATGGATGATCTTCATTACGAGGCACTGCAGGACGCCAATGGACAGCGCGACACGATCAGTTTTTACCGACAGTCTTCTGAGGATCTGAACCGCGAGAACGGAGATCTTCGTCGCCGCATCCAGCAGGGACATCGTTTGGCTGCCGAGGCAGAGGAATTACGGCGTCAAAATGAGCTCCTTCGGCAGCGTGTCGCCACCAACCCACATCTCCGCTACCAGATCGAGGAATTGAAGAAGGACATAGAGGAGATCGCACCTCTTCCGCCTCGCAGGAAGAAACCCCTTCGGATCCCCACCGTGAGGCCCAAGAGGATCTCCCGCAGCGCACCACCCGCCGGACCGTCCAGCTCCTCGACCCCGACCGTCTCCCACGAGCCCGAGATCGAGCCGTCCCCCGAGCTGCCATAGACGTAGTTTTACGATTGATTGTTATTTTTATTGCTTGCTTGTATTAGCATTCATGTCAAAACATAAGGCATGAAGGAAGTAATAAATAAATGTAACCACAAGAACGACATTTTTTTTTGAATAAAATTTAATAAAAGTATCCGCTAAAAGAATATTGTCTAATTTTGAAAACCTCAGGATGTCGAACAACCAAGGCTCCGACGCTCCCCAGAACGGAGGAGGAGAACGGCAACTTGCCACAGTGGGGAGCGACCGGGCAAAGGCAAGCCCCAATCGCCAACCACCCCACACTGGCCGAGATGATGGCCACTCAGAACCAGTTGGTTGCTGCCCTATTGAATCAGATGCAACAGCAGCAGCAGCAACTGCAGGAGCAGCAGGCTCATTTCTTCCGCCACCATCAACAGTCCGAGCTACCCCGACCAGCCACTCCAGCTCCCGCCCCCGCCTCTCAGCTCTCGGAATTCCTCCGAGTCCGCCCGCCGACTTTCTCGAGCACCACCAACCCCATGGAGGCTGGGGATTGGTTGAGGACTATCGCTAAGAAACTGGACCTTCTGACCTACACTGAGCAGGAAAAAGTGGCCTTCGCCGCCCATCAGCTCCAGGGTCCCGCCGCAGAATGGTGGGACAACCTGCGAGAGACTCTGCCCGAAGGACATGTTTACACTTGGGCAGAATTTTCTGATGCTTTCCGTGCCGCTCATATCCCAAAAGGCATCATCGCAGAGAAGCAACAGGAGTTCAGGGACCTGCAGCAGGGGAGCGGGTCCGTCACGGAGTATTTACACGAGTTCAACCGACTGGCTCGATACGCGCCTGAAGAAGTCCGAACTGACGCGGCCAGGCAGTCTAAGTTCCTTCGAGGTCTTAAGGATGAGTTGTCCCTTCAGCTCGTTTCCGGAGATTATGCCAACTTCCAAAAGTTGGTTAATAAAGCTATTATTCAGGAGACCCAGCAGAACAAGGTCGACCTGAAAAAGAAGAGGATGATTGCCTTTAGGCAAAACCAGGGCATGGCTCAGAGGCCCCGCTTCACACCTCCTCCATCGGCGCCACAATACCACCCCCGACCAGTGTATCGACCAGCGCCACCCGCCGCCAACGCCGGAACCGGACAGCCTCGTCCCGCTCCCACCACCCCAGCTGCACCAGCCGCCCCAACAAGGAAGGCGGAAATCCTGCGCGACAAGCACGGCAAGCCCGTGGTATGTTTCAACTGCCGTCAGGAAGGGCATTACTCCAGTCAGTGCCCTCATCCCAAGCGTGCCCAAGGCATCACATCAAACCCCGCCGTCCGCGCCAAAGTCAATCACGTCACCGCCGAAGAAGCCCAGGCCGCCCCGGAAATTGTCATGGGTAAGTTTACGGTACATTCATCATTTGCAGTGGTATTATTTGACACCGGAGCTACCCACTCCTTTATATCAACTACTTTTGTGGAAAGAAATGCCTTGGACATAAGTGAACTACCCAGACCAGTATTGATAGCCACCCCGGGCAAGCAAACCCTCGCCTATTCCTTTAGCCCAAGGGTATGGGTAGATATCCACGGCACGAAATTTTGGGCCGACCCCATTCTAATAGAATGCCAAGGTTTGGATCTCATTCTAGGGATGGATTGGTTAAATAAACACCAAGGAGTAATAGAATGTGCTCAGAGGAAAGTGACTGTGACCAGTGAAGAGGGGACCACCGTCACATTCCAGATGCCAAGCATGAAGACCGGAAGATCAAGACTACATCAGATTACCTTGGAAGAAATACCAATAGTCTGTGAGTACCCGGATGTATTTCCAGAGGACTTACCAGGGATGCCACCTAAGAGGGACATCGAATTCCGGATTGATTTGGTGCCCGGAACCACCCCTATTTACAAGCGACCATACCGGATGGCCGCCAATGAGCTAGCTGAGATGAAGCAGCAGTTAGAGGATCTCGAAAGGAAAGGCTACATCAGACCGAGTACATCACCATGGGGTGCTCCCGTCATCTTCGTCGAGAAGAAAGAAGACAAGGCAAAGCGTATGTGTGTGGATTATCGCGCCTTGAATGAAGTAACCATCAAGAATAAGTACCCGTTGCCTCGGATCGACGATCTCTTCGACCAACTAAAAGGAGCCACGGTATTCTCGAAGATCGACCTACGGTCTGGTTACCATCAGTTGAGGATTCAAGAAGAGGATATACCCAAGACTGCTTTTACCACCCGCTACGGATTATATGAGTGTACTGTTATGTCCTTCGGATTGACCAACGCCCCTGCATTCTTCATGAATATGATGAATAAGGTGTTCATGGAATATTTGGACAAATTCATTGTAGTCTTCATAAACGATATCCTCATTTATTCCAAGGACCAGAAAGAGCATGAGACCCACCTCCGGTTAACCTTAGGCAAGCTAAGGGAACACCAGTTATATGCCAAGTACAGCAAGTGTAAATTTTGGACGGTAGAAGTAAAGTTCCTTGGACACATCATCTCTGCGCAAGGAATCGCAGTAGACCCTGCCACCGTAGAAGCAGTTACGGATTGGCTGCCACCCACGAACGTATCTGAGATACGAAGTTTTCTGGGTTTGGCCGGATATTATCGAAGATTCATCGAGAATTTTTCTAAGATAGCCAAGCCTATGACCAAGTTGTTGCAGAAAGGAGAGAAGTTTGAATGGACTCCTGAATGCGAGGAAAGTTTCCGCACTCTCAAGACCCGTTTGGTATCTGCACCCATACTAACCCTACCGGATATCCGTAAGGACTTCCATGTCTATTGCGACGCATCTCGCCAAGGATTGGGATGTGTTCTTATGCAAGATGGGAAGGTTATCTCTTATGCCTCCCGACAGTTGCGACCTCATGAGTTGAATTATCCAACCCATGATTTGGAACTAGCCGCCGTGGTGCACGCCCTTAAGATTTGGAGGCACTATTTGGTTGGAAATCGTTGTGAAATCTTTACGGATCACAAGAGTTTGAAGTACATCTTCACCCAGCCTGACCTCAATCTGAGGCAAAGACGATGGTTGGAACTCATCAAGGACTATGACTTAGGTATTCACTACCACCCCGGAAAAGCAAATGTGGTAGCTGATGCATTAAGTCGCAAGGGATATTGCACAGCGGTGATGATCCAGGACCTTGCACCCTTGTTATGTAGAGAGATGGAAAAACTGAATCTTGGATTGACCACCAGAGCATATCTAGCCACCTTGGAGACTCGACCTGTCTTGTTCGAACAAATCCGTGAAGCCCAGTTAGAAGACCCGGATATAGCTACCATTATGAAGAACATGAGACAAGGAAAAGCCCCAGGATTTTCAGAGGACGAGAACGGCACCATATGGTTTGGAAACCGGATATGTGTGCCGGATAAACCGGAGATAAAGACCCTTATCCTGAGGGAAGCCCATGAGACATTGTACTCCATTCATCCCGGCAGTACCAAGATGTACCAGGATCTGAAAGAGCGTTATTGGTGGGTCAGCATGAAAAGAGAGATTGCCCAGTTTGTCGCCGAGTGTGACACCTGCAGGAGAGTAAAATCTGAACACCAGAGACCTGTAGGATTGTTACAGCCACTTAAAGTGCCTGAATGGAAGTGGGAAGAGATCGGTATGGACTTCATCACCGGATTACCAAAGACCCAACTTGGGTATGATTCTATTTGGGTGATCATCGATCGGCTTACGAAAGTAGCACATTTCATAGCCGTCAAGACGACCTTTAGTGGCCCTAAGCTTGCAGAGCTATATATGGCCCGGATCGTATGCCTTCATGGAGTGCCCAAGAAGATAGTATCCGACAGAGGAAGTCAGTTTACCTCCCGTTTCTGGAAGAACCTTCAAGAGGAGATGGGCACGAGATTGAATTTCAGTACCGCCTACCATCCTCAGACAGATGGACAAACGGAGAGGGTAAATCAGATACTAGAGGATATGCTTCGAGCATGTGTTTTGGATTTTGGAGCCACTTGGGACAAGAGCTTGACGTATGCTGAGTTTTCATACAACAACAGCTATCAAGCCAGCCTTCAGATGTCTCCTTTTGAAGCCCTATATGGACGTAAGTGCAGAACGCCTCTACTTTGGGACCAAACTGGTGAATCCTAAGTATTCGGAACAGACATTCTTCGTGAAGCTGAAGAGAAGGTACGAATCATCAGAGACCGACTCAAGACAGCCCAATCACGACAGAAGAGCTACGCGGACAATCGACGCCGAGATCTAGCCTTTGAAGAAGGAGATCATGTCTATCTTCGAGTTACGCCTCTCCGTGGGACTCAACGGTTTAACATGAGAGGGAAGTTGGCCCCTCGATATGTTGGACCATTTCCCATTGTTCGACGCCAAGGCGAAGTTGCATATCAGTTGGAATTACCGCCCTCATTGGCTGGAGTACATGATGTGTTTCACGTTTCCCAACTCAAAAAGTGTCTTCGCGTTCCGACAGATCAAGTGGATCTACAACAGTTGGGTGTTCAAGAGGATCTGACCTATGTGGAAAAGCCGGTCAAGATATTGGAAGTCAAAGAAAGGATCACCAGGAGTCGGGTCATCCGCTTCTGTAAAGTGCAGTGGAGCAATCATCCGGTAGAGGAAGCTACTTGGGAAAAAGAAGATGAACTCAAGGCACAGCATCCTGAGCTATTCGAGGATTGATCCGAATCTCGAGGACGAGATTCTCTGTAAGGGGGATAGGATTGTAACACCCCAAGAAATAAAAACAAATAAAATAAAAGAAAAATATTATTTAAATCATTTCTGAATTTATTATTAAAGGAAAAATCACAAAAGAACCCAAATAAAGCCAAACAGGGAGAAGTACTCAAAATCTGGACTTGAAAATTTTATGAGATGAACTAGAGGCCAAAATATAATTTTAGGAATTTTTACAAATTTTTACCAACAGTGATTCAACCCTTAATCAAATAAATGAATTACTGGAATTATTTTAAATCGAAAAAGGTATTTAAATCCTTATTGGGCCTCAACCCTGAAACTGCTCTCAGCCCGGCCCAGTCCATCCACCAGACACTGACCATTGGGGCCCGCCTGTCGGCACCACTCCCCTCCTCTCTCTCCCGCGCCCGTCCCCGCTCGGCCCCACTTGGCAGCCACTCGCGGTCCTCTCTGTTTCTCCGACACATGGGGCCCGCCTGTGGGTTTTTCCATATGGGTTCGCCCACTGACAGGTGGGGGCCACCTGTCAGCTTCATCTTCCTCGTTGGAAGGGGATCCCCCTTCTCTCCCGCCGGCGATCCCCTTCCAATTTCTCACCGCCGGCCGCCCGATCACACCAGATCACTCTCGGATTCCCTTCCCCGACCGCCCCCGACCTCCTTCCATCAGAACTCAACGTGTTTTTACGCTTATGGAAGCAAATCCGAGCTAAAAAGGAACCTCGCCGGAATTTGGAAATAAACCTTCGGGATCCTCGGCTTTTCTTGCCTTAACCACCGCCGGCGACCCCTATAAGAACCCCTACCCTCGCCGCTCACCACCCACCCCTCCTCAGTGCAACCCATCGCGTTTCAGAGCGCTGCCGCAAGGTTTTCGGTCTTTAGCTCTGCCACGCCTCCAGCCACCCTTCGTCGGCGATCCAAGCCACTGCTGCCCTCGCCGACGCCACCTACGTGACCACCGAGGCCCGCCCGTCCTCGGCCACGACTCCGTTGGTCGAGAGGACCGCCGGATCGCCTCGCCGCCGGCGAACCCGAGGAACTCCATCGCCCCTCTTCGACGCCGGTCACCGTCAGCTCACCGTCACCGCCACCGCCGGTACGACCAAATTCCCCTGGCCTCGCCAGTCCCATTTTAACCCCTGGCTTGGTCGATTACCCATCGTCGTCGCCGGAATTTGTCGCCGTTGCTCCGCCGGAACCAGAGACGAAGGGGTACTTACCCCCTCGCCGCGTGCCGTGCCGGACAAGACCTCGGCCGCACGATCCGCAGCACACGGCCATGATTAGAACCCGAGATCGAGGGCCCAGATTGCTTTGACCGATGTTGACCGGTATCGGGCAATCTGAGCCCTCCAATCTCATTTAAGCGCCCCGCTCCACTAGCGACCGTTGGATCTTGATCCTACGGTCCTGATCACCCCGGCTCACGCGCGTAGTCGCCGGTTCACGGTGAACCCAGTTCACCGTGGACCAGAGACTGTTTTCTGGTTTAAAGATAATTCAGAAAATAGTTTAAACTTTGAAAATTCATAACTTGCTCATTTTAACTCCAAATTTCACCATTCAAATTTTGTTAAAACCAGAATAATATTCTCTACATATTAATACAATAAAAACAGTATGTTTCTGTTACCCAAAATACTATTAATAAATAAATGAATAAAAATCCCTTGGGGTTAAAATTAATAATACAGAAAATAAATTGGGAAAAATCCTAAAATGTTAAACTTTACTGTTTTATACAAAACCCAGAATAATTAAAATATTACTTCACATAAAAACACCCACAAACTATGTATGTTCTTTTGTTTGGTGAATTTTATCTGTTTTATTGAATGTATTATTTATTTATTTTTCCGTATCGAGAAGACTACGAGTTCGTCGAGGAGCAGGAATTCTACCCCGAGGTTCCTCCTTCACCCTTTGCTGAGCAAGGCAAGTCATCGACCGTCTCTGTGGAAACAGTTGATCATATTGAGCCCATGTTTTTATAAATTATCGCTATAACTCATAGGTTAATATTGCATTAGTCAAATATCAAGCCCTACACTTATATTTATTGGATCCCCGTCCTTGTGTGCAAACCCAAGCCATGCTTATTGAGCCTTAACTCCTTGTCACTCTACAAATATTATATTAGCTAGTGCCCAATGTACCGGCACAACCGCTATAGGATATAAAGAATGAGTCGTAGATAGCTGGATTCTGATATATGAAATTCCCCGTTATTCTCGTCTCTGGATTCTGTTTGAGTTGGCTAAGTTATAAGTATGGTGGGTTCTGGGTGCAAGCTCGGAAACTGGTTGGTCGCACCCGGGGCACTATAAGGACCGGTCTGCGGGATCTGTTGCAAAGCACTTCCGTACCAACCACAAGTCTAATGGGTAAGTCCTAACCGGAAGTATGGAACACCCCGACTCTCTGCACCATAGTGGAGGGGGCAAGGGGAAAGCCCTCAGGGCGCCTTGTACCAAAGATGGCTCAAGGGGGGGTATGGTGAGGCATCGACGCGTCGGGGCACCATATGAAACCTATAAGAGGGTGTTGTTGAGTCGGGGAGGACTATATGGAAGGTTTTGGCACGAGTTCCCGTGAAATGGGTCATCTCGTTACACTTTGGTGTAAGTGATGAGTGTGTGCCTTGTGGGTACAGTGGTACATCTCTGATCAGAGTAAATTCAATCTTTTCGAAAAGCCGAGCCCACGGTCAAGGGCGGGTTGTGTGACTACTCGCAGTTAGTTTACAATTGTTTGAATGTTTGAGTTATTCATGGCATGTAAGGACTATTGTGCGAGGAGGTGAAACGTACTCCTCGAGTTAGAAGATGATGATGATGCATTCACATGTTTACTTTCCTGTACTAATAAAATTGCTCACATTTAATGCTTTACAAATATGCTGCTTCCGCAAAACTAGCCACTATCTCCCTTGTTATTATCTTGCATTATATTTGCATTCGGTGGCTTGCTGAGTACATCTGTACTCACCCCGTTGACTTACAACATCAGAGCCCGTCTACTACGAGGAGGATGAAGGTCTGGAGTAGCGACCCAGTCAAGGCGAGACTGGAAGGAGGCGTTCATCTAGGACCCTTATTTTATTAGTTTCTCTTCATCTTTATTCACTTTTGTACTAATACGGTCTACGAACCGTGAATGATTTGCTCGTATTGTACGTGGTCGCATGATGAACGTCTTGTTTTATTGATTTTCTATGGAATTTCAATAAAGTCCTGATTTATTAAATCGGGGCGTGACACGAAGCCCTGCTTCTTTGTGCTTTTTGTTTGAGCTCGCGTTACATACCTCGCTAGTTATAGTGCACCGAAGCCTGTCTAGGCGAAGGTTGTTTCTGTGCGAAGTATGTTTTTCAGTGTGCTTTCGCTCTGTGTAACACGAGGCAAGACCTCGCTGCTTACTAGCAAAGCCCTGATCGAAGCCCGTTTTGCTTCTTGTGTCGAAGCCCTTAGCGAAGTCTGCTTAGTGTGCGTTTAGACCTTCGGAGTACGAAGCCCAGCACCAGTTGCTGTCGCTTAGTATTTTGGTCAAAGTCCTCAGAGGGCTGTCCACTCTTGCGAAGGGTGAAGTGCGGAGCCTGCTCGAAGCACCCCGTGTGCGGAGCCAGCACTGACTTAGCAGAGTAGACTTTCGAGGGTTGTTAGTGGAGCGAAGTCTTCTTGGCTTCGAACTTTTGCTCCTGCGAAGCCTATGTTCGGAGCTGTCGAAGTACCTCCGAACCAGACCTTCGAAGGTAGTATTCGAAGCCTGTTCCGCAGAAGACAGAACTGAAACCGAAGGCTAGTTTTTAGCCCGAAATTTTAAAAGCTCCCATTCACCCTCCCTCTGGTCGCCGTTTTCGGTCCTACAATTGGTATCAGAGCTCGGTTAAGATCACCAGTTGACCTTAACCGGTTTTGTGATCTGTTGGCGACATGGATAGAGGCAGTAAAATTCCTCTGTTCGATGAGACAGATTTTGCATACTGGAAGGTGCGCATGGAGGCTTACTTGTTAAGCCAAGGAAATGCAATTTGGGAGATTGTGGACTCACAATACTCCATCCCTGATACTCGCACCACTCAAACAGAAAAAGATCAGTATAATGCCAACTCGAAGGCAAGAAATATATTGTTCATTGGTTTGAGCCGGAGTGAGTTTGATAGGGTGCAGCACCTTAGGACTGCTAGGGAAATTTGGACAACACTCACTATTTTTCATGAGGGCTCTACACAGATCAAGGCCAGGCGCCAAAGCACATACAACCAATAGTATCAACTGTTTGTGCAGGCACCTGGTGAATCTATAGATGCCATGTTTTCTCGCTTTGATGCGATAGTGAGTAACTTGCGATCCAACGGGACGCTTGCTTACAATGATCACGATAGGGCTATCAAGCTTCTCTATGCTCTTGACCATAGCATATGGGAAGTGAAGATATCCAGCATTGAGGAGTCTGCAGGTTATGACACATTGACCTGTGATGAGCTCTTCAGCAAGCTGAAGTCCACAGAGATTGCCAAGGCATCTCTTGCAGTGCACAGAAGCTCTTTGCCACAGCCATTGGCATTGATTTCTAGCACTAGCCGTGGCACCACTGCAGAACCAAGCACATCTGGTACTTGTGTTTTTGCAGATGGTTTTGCTTTGTCCTCCCTGGTCTCCGTCACAAAGGAGCAGGTGGACACTCTAGATGATGATGAGCTTGCTCTCATTGCCCGGAGGTTCACCCGTTTTTATCATGAGAGACGGGATCAGAGGAGAAGTGGTTTTAGTGGTTGCTATGAATGTGGCGACACTTCTCATATCAAGGCCAATTGCCCCAAGCTCAAAAAGAGAGATGAGAGTGAGCGCCCTAAATACCACAAAAAGGAGAGGAAACCCTTTGTGAAGGGTAAGCGCGGCAAAATGGCTAAGAAAGTAGCCAAAGCCGCTTCCAGAGCTTTTGTTGCTGCTCTAAGCTACATCGACACATCCTCAACTGAGGAGTCGAGCTCTGAGGAGGAGGAGTCCCCAAAGAAGGAGGACAAGAAGGAGAAGAAGGGACGAGACTTCACCGGCCTTTGCTTCATGGCCGACAGTGATCACAGCGGCGATGAGCTTGACTCATCTGAGGTAACTCTATCATCTGACCAGCTGTTGATAAAATTAGATGAGCTGAATGACGTAGTCATTAGTCAGGATAGATTACTTGTGCAAGCCGCTAGAGAAAGAAAAGACCTTAGACTTAGGCTAGAATCTGTTTCTACTGATTATGCCATGCTTAAGTCTAAAGTAGATGATGCTGAATGTGATTCTTGTACCACTGTCATGGGTGAGCTTGCTCAGTTGCGTTCTGTTCATGCTCAAACTCTTTCTGAGCTTGAGACTGCACAGAAGCAGCTTTTGGAGGAGGATTCTAGACCTCATGATGTTATTGATTGCATGAACTGTTCTTTATTACGCGAGAGCATTAATTTACGCGATAAACATGTTCATGAATTAGAGGCTAGATTGGAGAGGGCCGGTAGTTCTAAGGATGTGCAACCTGTTTGTGACACTTGCATCACCCTTAAGGACCAGCTAGGCACTGTTAGAGAGCGAGCTGAGAACCTCATGTCAGAAAATGAATACCTTCTCTCTGTGGTTAATAAATGCACTGAGGGGAATGGTAGGATGGATTTGCTCTTGGCCAAGACCAGGTTGTGTGCTGACAGAGCAGGGGTAGCTCTAGGTTTGGGTTTTGAGAGGATACCTTCAGACAGTAATTCCAAAACTGTTTTCACCTCTCCCACTACCCTAGAGAAAGAGAGAGCTCTGTTAGACACCCCATCAGCCAAAAAGCCTACCCATCCACCTAAGAAAACCACTCCTCCTGCCAAGAAAAATCCTCCCAAGAAAACCACTCAGAAGAAACCCAAGGAGCCTGTGAGAGTTGCTCCTGTGACCCATGAGAGTGCCCCCAGGAGAGTGTTTCACTGTTCTTATTGTCAGCGGGTGGGTCATTTGATTGGATTCTGTTTTCGTCGCATCAAGGATGAGCGACGTGCACAGGCGATGAGTTACCAGGACATGCATTACCCATCTTTAGGTATGCATGAGTCTGAGTTTTACTCTCGTCCTGCTTTCGAGGCTCCTCGTGCTTCTCGGAGAGGTTTTGCTCCTCGAGGTGTTCACCATGTTCCATGTGGTGGTAGACCTCGGGTGAGCAGCTTTGTACCTCGTCAGAGTAGGAGATCTCGACATGCTTTTCGTTCCTTGCATATAGGTAGACCTCGCACCTTGCATCATACTGATTATCATGTGCGTAGACCATCTACTTTTACTGTGCCTACTGCTCGTGTCACTCAGTGCTGGATGCCTCGTCATTATTTCACTCACCCCAGCACTGAGCGATCGAGACGTTTTTATCATGTGTAGGCGACAAATCGAGGCTTGGAGGGTACGTGGATCATGGACTCCGGTTGTTCGCGCCATATGACCGGAGATGCAGCATGGTTCTCCAGCCTCACCACAACCAAGCAAAGGGAACATATCACCTTCGGAAATAATCGAAGGAGTAGAGTCAAAGGTAAAGGTGTGGTAAAAATTAACTCGAATTTCACTCTCAAAGATGTTGCTTTGGTTGAGAACCTGGGATACAATTTGCTATCTGTATCTCAGTTGCTTGATGAGGGCTTCGAAGTGCGATTTCATCGCGATACTTCGCAAGTGCTCAATTCTAATGGCGTTGTGGTGTGTAAGATCTTTAGGGTTGGGAGAGTTTTTGGAGCTGATTTTTCAGAGTTATCTGGCTCTTCTCATTGTCTTGTTGCTCATTCGACTTCTGAGCTTTGGAAGTGGCATAGGAGACTAGGGCATATGAGCTTTGAGTTGCTCGCTCGTCTGAGCGCCCTAGGTCTGATCCGAGGATTGCCCAAGATCAAGTTTGAGAAGAATTTAGTTTGCGCTCCTTGTCGACATGGTAAAATGATTGTCGCTTCGCATTCGCCAGTCACCACAGTGATGACTGAACAGCCCGGAGAACTTCTCCACATGGACCCTGTAGGTCCTTCTCGGGTTAGTTCTTTAGGCGGCAAGTGGTATGTACTTGTTATTGTCGATGATTTCTCTCGCTACTCTTGGGTCTTCTTTCTTGCCAGCAAGGATGAAGTATTTTCACACTTTCGGAGCTTGGCTTTGAGACTTTTTACTGAACTCCCTGGTGCATTAAAATTTATTCGAAGCGATAATGGCACCGAGTTCAAAAATAGTCTCTTTGTTGACTTTTGCATGGAGCATGGCATAGAACATCAATTCTCTGCTCCGCGGGTTCCTCAACAGAACGGTGTTGTTGAGAGGAAGAACCGCACTTTGGTTGAGATGGCTAGGAAGATGCTTGATGAGCATAGGACTCCTAGAAAATTCTAGGCTGAGGCCATGAACACTGCTTGTTACATCTCAAACCGAATCTTCTTGCGCTCAATTTTAAATTTGACATCGTATGAGCTGCGTTTTGGGAGACAGCCCAAGGTTACTCATCTTCGAGTTTTTGGCTGTCGCTGCTTTATCCTAAAACGTGGTAATTTGGATAAATTTGAGTCGCGATCTTCTGACGGGATCTTTTTGGGTTACACTACTCATGGTCATTCTTACCGTGTTTATAATTTGGAAACTAACACTGTCATCGATTCATGTGATGTGACTTTTGATGAATCAACCCCCTCTATTAGTTCTGCATTTGAACAGGCAAATGAACACGACATGGAACAGACCATCTTCGAAGAAGAAGATCCCAATGAATACGAGGATGAACCCCTACTACCCTCGACATCAACCCCCGAAGCTGACCCGGCTTCAACTACTTCGGCACGAGGTCTCGAAGCTACTACCTCAACATCGGTCATCTTGGACCACTCCAATGCACAAGTTGAGGGGGAGACTGCATCCCGCCGCGAGGCTCCACATCATGTTCAAAGGATGCACCCTCCCGAGCAGATCATTGGTGAGCTTGATCAAAGGGTAACACGTTCTCATGCCCATTTCACTAATGCTGCTTTGTTGCTTCTTTCGAGCCCTTAGATGTTAGTCATGCACTTTCTGATTCTAGTTGGATCAATGCCATGCATGAAGAGCTTGAGAATTTTGAGAGAAACCAAGTCTGGTCATTAGTTGATCCTCCACCAAATGTTCATTTCATTGGAACTAAATGGATTTTCAAAAACAAACAAGGGGAGGATGGGTCTATTATTAGAAACAAGGCTAGACTTGTAGCTCAGGGCTTTTCTCAACTAGAAGGGATTGATTTTACTGAAACTTTTGCACCTGTTGCTCGCCTTGAGGCCATTAGGATTTTGCTTGCCTTTGCGACATCCCGGGGATTCAAACTCTATCAAATGGATGTCAAAAGTGCTTTTCTTAATGGCTTCATAGGTGAAGATGTTTATGTAAAACAACCCCTGGTTTTGAAAACCCCAAGTACCCACATAAAGTCCTTAAACTTCATAAGGCTCTTTATGGACTCAAGCAGGCTCCTCGGGCATGGTATGATAGACTTAAGTCTTTTCTGCTTGAGCAAGGGTATTTGATGGGCTCTGTGGATAAAACTCTGTTTACTCTCAAGCATGGCAAAGATTTCCTCCTAGTTCAGATTTATGTGGATGATATCATCTTTGGTGGCTCTTCTCATGCCTTGGTTGCCGAGTTTGCAGATACCATGAGCAGGGAATTTGAAATGTCGATGATGGGTGAACTCACCTTTTTCCTTGGTTTGCAAATCAAGCAAAGCAAACAAGGTACCTTTGTCCACCAGACAAAGTACACCAAGGACCTGCTCAAGAAATTCGACATGGCAGATGCGAAGCCCCTCGCCACTCCAATGGCTACATCTGTAGCATTGGATCCTGACGAAGATGGAGAAGCCGTAGATCAGAAGAAGTTTCGAAGCATGATCGGCTCCCTCCTCTACTTGACTGCTACGAGGCCGGACATACACTTCGCAGTGTGTCTGTGCGCTCGTTTTCAGGCTTCACCATGAGCTTCGCACCGCCAAGCGGTAAAACGCATCCTAAGGTATCTCAAACACACCCTTGAATTTGGCATATGGTATTCAGCGTCTTCATCTTTATGTCTTCGAGGTTATTCTGATGCGGACTTTGCTGGGTGTAGAATTGATAGGAAGAGTACCTCTGGTACTTGTCATTTTCTGGGTACGTCTCTGGTTTGTTGGTCCTCCCGCAAACAGTCTAGTGTTGCACAATCGACGGCTGAGGCCGAATATGTTGCTGCAGCTAGCTGTTGCTCTCAGATTTTGTGGATGGTTTCCACTTTGCGGGATTTCGGGTTAGATTATAAGAGTGTTCCACTTTTCTGTGATAACACTAGTGCTATTTGTATTGCAAACAACCCGGTTCAGCACTCCAGAACCAAACACATTGATGTACGGTATCATTTTCTCAGAGATCAAAATGAGAAGGGTGATATTGAACTTCAATATGTTGATACCCAACACCAGCTTGCCGACATTTTTACAAAACCCCTCGATGCTTCTCGATTTGCTTACTTGCGTGGGGAACTTGGCATTTGTCATCCCTACGGCATTTTGTGAGGGGGAGCTGATTTTAAGTGTCTTGCATATGCTCATTATGTGTGAAATTGCATTTACATCTTTTGCTATTATATGCCTGATGTTAATTCAAAGAAATCATGATAGCTCAACTCTATTTAATATGTCTGGATCATTTGTGTGCATGATATTTATTTTCAAAATCAAAACTTGCTCACTGCACCATCTTGTATCTAGCATGTTTAGGCAGGACTGCTTTTAGCTATCTTTTATCTACTTGACAGCAAGACACTGTTCCTTGGATGCTAACATTTGCAACTTGAAAAAATTGTGTTCTTTATTCATGGATATTCATCAAAATATTTAATTCATCTGAATCAAAATCAAAAATCCATGATTTGCCTGGTTTAAATGAAAAGATCTAGGAGGGTTTGTTGGTCGCACTACTCTATTCTAGACTGCTTACCATTGCACATTGGTCTGAACTGGGATAGTGTAGTGTATGCCAAAATCACCGCCTTAAGCTTCAGATGGCTTTCATGCCTAGTCTTGGCCTGATTGGAAAGTATAAGGTGGACAAACAAATAACCCCTGGCATTAAGAAAAGAACAACAAATTTAATTGATCATCAAGTTTGCTTTCAAAGCTCCTTTTGAACAAGACTTGTCTGTCTAGGGTAGAATTTGTTAGCTTTGCGCAGTCCTTGCCTTCACATGTCTAACTGCTGTGATTAAGTAGTGATGCTTTTATCTCAAAATGACAAAATCACATGCCATCATCTTGTTTCACAGAATGTTAAATTGAGCTGAGCACATGATCATTGGTATTAATGTTGGCATATTTTTCCTTTATATGTCTTTGCAATTCTTCTCATTTCGAAGCTTTGCATCTTTTGAATGCTCCTTGATGCTTGCATTGCCAAAGGGGGAGAGATTTGCTGAGTTCTCTACCGCAAGAGGGCAGAATTTCTAAAGGGGGAGAAGGCTCTTTGTTGCCAAAAGAAAATTTTGCTTAACTCAGGGGGAGTTTTGCCGAAGGGGCTTTTACTCTTTTACAAAGGGGGAGAAAAATTCTTTTTACCAAGTGACATGCCTTGGCTCTTTTCTGAGTTTTTATGGTCACTTGTGTGCTGAAAAGTTTTTTAATTTTTCTTGGTGTTAAAGTTGGTTGTCAATGCACTCATCAAGGGGGAGATTGAGAAACCAAGGGTGGTTTCGGTGTTTTGTGATGAGTGATTGACAGACTTTTTACCCTCTGTTCGAAGGGTACCTCCGAAGGTGTTCGGAGGTGGTCTCACCGAAGGGTGTTCGGTGGTTTGGTTGCTGCAGCTGTTGCAGCGGAGTGTACCTGTCGGAGGGGTCCGACAGTACACGATGACTGGGTTCGTACCGAAGGCTTCGGTACTTTGGGCGGTATACCGGAGTGTGTACCGGAGGTTGCTAACCCGGAAAGGTCTCCGGAGTACTGGATACACTTGTCTGCTTGTCTGTGGTGCGCAGGGGCTTCGGAGGCGACGGACGGGTTCGCAGCAGGTGAACCTGGGTCAAGCGGGAGGCTTGATGCCAGGGGAGCGGGGAGCTCCGTCACAATGCGAAGGGGGTCCGGGTCGGTCCTCGGGTCGAGGCGTGCCAGGTGAAGGCAGAAAGTGCGGAGTGTGGCTCCGGCTGAAGGTACTCCGAGACAAAGTCCTCGGAGGTGAGGCACTTCGAAGGTACTCCGAATGGAGTGACTTCGAAGTTGGTGGATCAAGTCCTCTGCGGAGGCAATACATTCGAAGGTACCCGACGAAGGTCTCAGAAGTTGAGGCGCATCGAAGGCATGGTCCGGGTGAGGCTAGTCGAGGAGTGTGCTCGGGGAGAAGCACTGCGACGAAGGGCTCATGGAATGCTTCATGCGAAGGCCTTGGACGAAGGAGGGACTTCGAAGGGTGGAACTCCGAAGGTGGGGCTTCGGAGTGAGGAAGTCTTCGGAGCGAGGCTAGCTCCGGAGAAAGGTTGACTTGTGGTACTTCGGCCATGCATGGCTTCGGTACACGAACTGACGGAGTTCGAGCTGGGAGTAGCTGCGAAGCCGTGGTGGTCCACTCCGAAGGTGGTGGTGCGAAGGCCCAAGGGCTTTGACGGCTTCGGCTTAAAACTGTCACTGTATCGAAGGTCATCTTCGGCGAAGCGAAGGCCAACAGGCTCCAGGCTTCTCGCCGAAGCTACCGCACCCTCCGGTGCGAAGGGAGGTTCTAGAAGTCAACACTGTAAAGGCTGACACTGACTGCTCTGCAAAAAGCTGTCACTGTCCCCTCTGCAAAGGCTGACAGAGAAGCCTCCAGAATAAAGGTGGACTACCTTTTGTACCCCTTAGTTCTGTAGAGACAAATCCTTTGTAAACCCTAGGGGTAAAGTAGTCACTTCCTTTGGATGAGCCGTGGGCTATAAATATGGGGGCTCGGTAGGTAACATTCAACACTTTGAGCATTTACTGTTGAGCTCCTGTATTCACATACCTTGCTGTATTCATCCAGAGTTCAATACATTTTGTGTTCCTTGTTCAAGCGGCGAAGCCCTGCTTCTTTGTGCTTTTTGCTTGAGCTCGCGTTACATACCTCGCTAGTTATAGTGCACCGAAGCCTGTCTAGGCGAAGGTTGTTTCTGTGCGAAGTGTGCTTTTCAGTGTGCTTTCGCTCTGTGTAACACGAGGCAAGACCTCGCTGCTTACTAGCAAAGCCCTGATCGAAGCCCGTTTTGCTTCTTGTGTCGAAGCCCTTAGCGAAGTCTGCTTAGTGTGCGTTTAGACCTTCGGAGTACGAAGCCCAGCACCAGTTGTTGTCGCTTAGTATTTTGGTCAAAGTCCTCAGAGGGCTGTCCACTCTTGCGAAGGGTGAAGTGCGGAGCCTGCTCGAAGCACCCCGTGTGCGGAGCCAGCACTGACTTAGCAGAGTAGACTTTCGAGGGTTGTTAGTGGAGCGAAGTCTTCTTGGCTTCGAACTTTTGCTCCTGCGAAGCCTGTGTTCGGAGCTGTCGAAGTACCTCCGAACCAGACCTTCGAAGGTAGTATTCGAAGCCTGTTCCGCAGAAGACAGAACTGAAACCGAAGGCTAGTTTTTAGCCCGAAATTTTAAAAGCTCCCATTCACCCCCCCTCTGGTCGCCGTTTTCGGTCCTACAGCACTTCTATTTAAGCCCTCGACCTCCACCGTGTCCAGCCCGCACGTCCAATTGCACTTAGACCGAACAGAGCGCCCGCGACACTCCACTTAACACCACACTGCCGCCCTCACTCTAGCCGTCGCTCGCCGTCGCCAGAGTCCTCCCCCGTCCTCGACGACCACACCATTGTGACCACAGATGCCACCCCGACCTCAGCCACCACTCCATTGACAACAAGACCCACCGGAACACCAACGTCAACGAGCACCCAAACGCCTCCGCCGCCCCCACTCGTTGCCGGCCGCAACCCGACGACCTCAGACCTCCGCAACGATTCCTTCTTGTTCCCTCGTCGTCCCCTTTCCATTTCTAAGCTCGGATAGGACCGCCATCACTCATTGTGGCCGCTGGCCCGCTCGCCGTCGCCGGAGAAGATGATCGGCATGGGTAAAGTACTCGTGCCGTGTCGGAATCAATCGCGACCGTTAATACTTAAAGTTCGTGCAATTTAATTAGATCCGTCAGATCTCGACAAAGCGTTATGTTTTAATCTTGTGCGTCCGTTAATACTTAAAGTTCATATTGAATCTGGCCCATCGGATCGTAGCGAAGGGGTATGTTTTAATCTAGATCATTCATTAATACTTAAAACCTATGTTTAATCTGAGCCATCCATCGCGTACCGGTTCGGCATTTTAATCGTGGCCGTCCGATCACGATCCAACGACGATCCGCGATCTGGCGCACGCGCACAGTGCGCGGGTTCACGGTGGATCCGGTTCACCATGGACCAACGACTGTTTTGAGTTTAAATTAAATTCCAGAAATTGTTTAAACTTCTAAAATTCATATCTTGCTCATTTTAACTCCAAATTTAACCATTTCAATTCCAGAAAACTTATAATTTTATTCTCTACTTGTTTATGCAATAAAAACAGTAGGTTTACTTTGAGTATTTTATTTTTATTTAATAAAGTATTTAAGGACCGTTTAGGATAAATTCTTAATTCTTTTAGAAAAATCCCTAACTCCATAAAATTGCCTTAAAAATTTAAATAATAATTTCAGAATAGTTCATGACTTCACTTCATGTATTTTAGCCCAATCAAAACCTTTATGTTGTCATGTGATTTTAGAATGTTTGATTGATGTAATGTTTATTATATGCAACGAGAAGATTACAACACCGCCGAGGAGCCGGAATACTACCTGGAAGTTCCTCCCTCACTCTTCGCTGAACAAGGCAAGTCACCAAACCAATCTTTTGAGCATATTGAACCTAGTTTTTCTTAAACTATCGCTAAAACACATAGGTTATACATGCATTAGTCAAATAAAAGTATTACATTATATTTATTTAGATCCCCGACCTTGAAGTGCAAACCCAAGCCATGCTATCAAGCCTAAACTCCTTGTCACCATACTATTAGTATTATTAGATAGTGTCCAATGTATTGGCACGATTGCTATAGGTTAAAAATGAGTCGTAGAGGTTTGGGTTCCACTATATGATCCCCGATATTCTCATCCCTGGATTTCTGTTGGTAATAGAGTTTTGGTTAAGTGTGTGAGCATGGTGGGTTTCGAGTGCAAGCTAGGGCATTGGTCGGTAGCACCCAGGGCACTATAAGGACTAGTCTGCGGGATCCGTTGCAATACATTTTCGTACTAACCACAAGTCTAGTGAGTAAATCCTAACTAAGGTATGGAGTGTTCCAACTCAAGGCACCACTTGGAAATGGGTCAAACAGCACCTGCGGGTGGCTTGTACCGACGTGGCGCAAAAGGGGGTGTGACGTTAGCCCGGAGTGGCCGAGCGCGCCGACGAAACCTAGAGCAGGTGATTATCGGATTGGAGCATTTCATGCTTAGGTTTTGGCACGAGTTCCCGTGGTATAGGTCATCTCGTTACACTTTGGTGTATGGGATGAGTGTGTGCATTGTTGGTACAGTGGTACACCTCTTATCAGAGTTTAAATCTTTTCGAAAAATCGAGCCCACGATCAAGGGCGAGTTGCGTGACTACTCGCATTTAGTTTACCTTTATGAATGTTGCATGATGACTTGGCATGTAAAGACTATTGAGCGAGGAGGGAAAACGTACTCCTCGAGTTAGATGATATTATGTTCATGTTTATTATTCCGAATGATTAAATTTGACTACACTAAATGCTACAACTGAAAAATGTATTTTTCCGCACTTTTAGCCATTATCATTCCTTTGTTATTATCCCGCATTATTATTGCATTCTCGGTGGCTTGTTGAGTACTTTTGTGCTCATACCCATTGGACAAACACTTCATAGGCCGCCTACTACGAGGAAGATGGTCTGGAGTAGCGACCTAGTCAAGAAGAAGATCCTGAAGAAGACGTTCGTCATGTCGTATTGTTTTTATAGTTTCTTTTAATTTTACACTTATGTAATAATGTGGTCTGCGAACCACGAATGTTTGCCCGTATGTACGTTGTCGCATGATGAACCTCTTGTAATTATTGTTTTTCTTTGGAAATTCAATAATGTTCTGATTTGGTAAATCGAGGCGTCACAGATAATGGAGGTGAGTTCAAGAACACTCACATTGAGAACTTTCTTGACAAGGAAAGGATCAAACACGAGTTCTCCGCTCCATATGATCCACCTCAAAATGGAGTAGTAGAGCGGAAGAACCGAACTCTAGTAGAGGTGGCGCGGACCATTCTAGATGAGTACAAAACATCGGACATCTTTTGGGCCGAAGCCGTAAACATCGCATGCCATGCCATCAACCGTCTCTATCTCCACAAGATTCTCAATGAAATGGCTTATTAGCTATTAACCTGTAACAAACCAAATGTCTCAGACTTTAAAGTCTTTGATAGCAAATGTTACGTTCTTGTTAAAGGGCCAAGAAGTTCAAAATTTGCCTCTAAAGTAGATGAAGGCTTCTTGGTCAGATATGAGTCAAATGCACATGCCTATCGTGTTTTCAACAAAACCACTGATGTTGTTGAAGTCACTCGGGATGTGACATTTGATGAAACTAATGGCTCTCAAGTAGAGCGAGTTGATCTAAGTGATGTAGGTGATGAAGCACCTCCATGTGAAGCAATAAAGAACATGCCCATTGGAGATATTAGGCCAAGAGAAGATACTCCTACGGAACAACAAGAAGATCAACTAGAGACTCAACAAGAAGGTAATCCCACTCAACAGCGAGCGGTGTTGGAAGAAGAACAAGAAACTCAAAATGAAGTTACTCAAGAAACAGCTCAACACCCAAGAGTCCACCAAAGCATTCAACGAGACCATCTCGTGGACACCATCTTAGGAGACATTCAAAAGGGAGTAACCACTCGTTCTAGAATTGCAAATTTTTGTGAGTGTTACTCTTTTGTGTCTTCTTTGGAACCTATCAAGGTGGAAGAAGCTCTTGAAGACCCGGATTGGATAATGGCCATGCAAGAAAAGCTCAACAACTTCAAGAGGAATGAAGTTTGAGAGTTGCTGGAAAGACCAAAGCAAAACGTAATCGGCACCAAATGGGTATTTCGCAACAAGCAAGATGAGCACAGCATGGTCACAAGGAACAAAGCAAGGTTGGTTGTTCAAGGCTTTATACAAATCGAAGGTTTGGATTTCGGTGAGACTTATGAACGAGTAGCTAGGCTTCAGTCAATTCGAATATTATTAGCCTTTGCGACTCACCATGATTTCAAGCTTATCAAATGGACGTGAAAAGCGCATTCATAAATGGACCAATCTCCGAATAGATCCAAGTTATCTACTATCGGGTACAGACTAGACACTTGAACAGAATAGATCTCCTAATCACACGCCCTCATATACATATCAATGAAAAAATATCGTAATTTTACCTAAGCACAATTTCTAAACCAAGACAAGGGAGGATAAAAATTTTCCTGAAAAACCACGAAGAGTTAGCGCAAGCATGGGGATTCAGTTAAACCCTAAGACAAATTTTGGCATCAAAATCCTAATCCGTGTTAGTTCATGGCAGTTTTCACCAAAAACCTACGCGATGGACTCACGTGATATTGTAAGCAGCAAAGATAATATACCTCAGCAAAACGAACAGCAATCAAAGCAAGATAGGTTTCCTTACCCCAAAGGAATCAATCCAGGTACGGATCCGCGCGACTCCAATAGCGGGGAGGGCAACAACGCCTCCGCCTAGGCTCGTTCGCTTCGGTAGAAGACGACCTAGGCGCAAGTTTGCGGCGGCGAGGAGCTCGGCCTCGACGCCCGCGCGGCGGAGCGGGCAATCGGCGGGCACCAGCGGGGAGAGGGAGAGGCGGCTGGTCGGCTGCTCTCCCCCCTGAGACGCCGGCGGTGAGGCCGGGGTTAGGGTTTAGGGGGGCGCCGGAGATCCCAAACCAACGGAAGAGACGGGGCGGCCGACTCGAAATGGGGGACTCCCTCTGGCCCCCATTTCACCGTGAGGTCACACTACAATTGCAGAGCTTGTTTCAAAGAAAACTTGGAGATGGGCCTCTTTCTAAGAGAATATTACAAGCTTAGATTAGATCAAATTGTGTTTATGTCTATCACCCCTCAAATGGTAGTTATCTATTAGATTTATCGTCTTTGACGGAGGATACTAGCAATTGATGCATTCCTACTACTCAATATGAACTAAATGGAATAATAAACAAAGAAATGTCTCTAAAAAATAGACTGTAAAGTGATGGGTGGAGTGAAACAACGAGTTTTGATGAAAACAAGAATTGTCATTGAATAAGTGATGGTTTAGTTTGAGGACAAGAAAGAATGTGATAATATGAGTGGAGAGTAGATAAGGTGACCATAGAGATTGAACATAAGTTTTCTAATTGAACTAAACATTAAAACATTTGTCTAACAATAATCTAGAAAACATTGTACCAAATGTGTTCCCTAAGCTTCAAAACAACCATATACCTCCTAATATTGTTACCTACTAACCCATTCCTTTGGAGCAACACATGATGTGGGCACGGTGGCTTGCGCAGTAGCATTGTTAGACCAAATCTTGTATTGCATTGTAATTGTTGTTGCCCCCTCTAGCCATTTATGTGTCCTTTAACATTATTCAGCACCATATTCTCAAAAAAGCAAGAGACACTAGTTGAATAATCGAGTACATACTCGCACCTAGCCCACCTCGATGGGCTTAACCATCACTGCAAAACAAGGTCAATAAAATAATACAGGCATAATCCAAATAAGATGTGAAATGTAAAAAAATACATACCATATAGTGAGTAGAGATCCATTGAGGGCTTCACGTAGAATGCGATGATCCTATGATGAATTCCTCATGAATTGAAGGAATAGAAGTAGTGTAGAGGTTGTTGCTAATGACATGGTGGCTATAACTTTCGATGGATGGCTTTGTGGAGACATGGAGGTGGAAGAAGTAGTAGGAAAGGTGGCGACTAAGTGGATCTAAACAAAGATGGCGCCCGAATGGATCTAAACGACGGTAACGACCAAAGTGGATCTAAACAACGGTGGCGGGCGAGTGGATCTAAACAACGGTGATGGCCGAGTGGATCTAAACAATGACGACAGCCGAGTGGATCTAAACAACGGCGACGGCCGAGTGAATCTAAACAACAGCGATGCCCGAGAGAATCCTTACCATATGGGGAATAGAGAGCCATTGAGGGCTTCATGTAGAATATGGCGATGAATATACCCATGACAAAGCATGGAAGTAGCATAGAGGTTGTTGCTAACAACATGGTGGCTAGATGATCGGAAGGGGAGCCGATGGAGATAAGAGAAGAATTTGATTACAGATTCATCTAAAATCGGTTGGATAGGTTACTTGGACGGTAAGTCTACGGACTATAAATATGTATCCCTTAGGTTATGATTAGTTAACTCTCATTCAATCAATAATCGGCACATCGCCACCCTTGTGCCCCAAGGTTATCCGGTGGGACTCGGCCTCTCTGAGCTAGGCTGCATTAGTTTGATCTCTAGCGAAGTGGTGAGTCTCGCCACCCCCGACTTTCATGCCAACTAGGTTAGTATCAACACGACTTCATTGATTCAGTTCGATCTCTTGAGGAGAACAGTGAAACAACACGGTCATTGGTTGTTCTCAGTGTACAAGGCTAGATCTAGTGCGAGTCTTTGCGATTCGCCTTGAGAGCGCATTGGAAGCCTTCTCAAACTCTTGTTGTTACATCTTTTGAGAAGATTTTTCGTGGGTTGCTTTTGTTGATTTTGTTGTATTTTGTTGAAAATATTTGAGTACAAAAGTTTGAGTTGGCAAAATCTTCAAACGCATTTGTGATTGCCCGGAGAAGTTTGTAAAAGCTTCCCTTGGCTTGGATAAGGATACGAAGAGAAAAACCCAAGTTTAGCATAGGCTAAGACTTGGTGAGGAAAGGGTTGAAAGAGACCCGACCTTTTGAGGTCCCTCAACGGAGACGTAGGATCGGTGGATTCGAACTCCGGAAAACATATCCTTGTCTTGTGTGCTATTGTGTTCTTATTTCTTTTAGGGTTCATACTAAGTCAAACTCTATTTTCACTCGATCTATCATTTGACTTAAATCCAAGGAAACTCATTGTGTTAAAGTTTATCCTAGTACACTTGTGGACACTTCTATTCAAACACTTTTTCAGAATAGTTCCCTACCAATTATAATAACTCTCTTAAAGTTGCTCTTAGCAAACCCAATATGTTTTTACGTAGGACCAAACATGCACCAACGGATGGGCATCTGCAGGACTGGTAAGCAATTCTCCCTGAGTTGGCACATCAACCATCATTGTTTGCCTCATGATTATCAAGCTCTGCGTGGAACCAGATCGCCTAACGTCGACCTGGCCGACTTCTCTCTAACGTCGAACAATCCGCACCGCTAATTTGCAATCCAACGGCTGCCATGTTTTCGTCCCGTTTTCATTTATACCTACCATTTTCTTCTAGCGCATGACATGTAGCGTCCAGTTGAAAATACTTGTGTTTTTATTTTGCATGATTTTGATGCTAAATCTTAAATGAAATTATTATATCATAATAAAATATGAATATGTTCAAATAATTTTAAGATAAATAAACTCACGTTACTTTTAAATAAAAATCAATAGGTTTTCAACATTGTCCAAACTATATTTCACTTTTACTAAAATCTGACAAGTTTTACCCATTTAATATTTTTCAACTATCTCTTACATATAGCTTTATAATATTCTTTTTAATTGATTAATAATATTTAATAGAATTGACATGTGCAAATAAAATTGTTGGTATATTTGTTTCTTTCTAAGGTAATAAAATTGATAGTTTTTTAGTGAAATAAAAAACTAAGTGTTACATATTAATGATCAATAAAAAATATAGAACTACCTCCATTAACTTTTAAATGATAAATTGATAGTTTTTTAGTGAAATAAAAAACTAAGTGTTGCATATTAATAATCAATAAAAAATATAGAACTACCTCCATTAACTTTTAAATGACACAATTGATTTTTATCTCAACATTTGACCATCCGTTTTTTTGAAATATATAAAAAATAAATGTACAGTCAAATATTGAGATAAAAATAAATTGCGTCATTTAAAAGTTAACGGAGGTAGTACTATATTTTTATTGATTATTAATATGTAGCACTTAGTTTTTATTTCACTACAAAACTATCAATTTTATTACATGATAAAGAAACGGATACACCAACAATTTTATTTGTCCATGTAAATTCTATTAAATATTGTTAATAAATTAAAAATAATATTATAAAGGTATATGTAAGAGATATCTAAGATATATTAAATGGGTAAAACTTGTCAGATTTTGGTAAAAGTGAAATATAGTTTAGATAAGGTTGAAAAAAACTAATTGATTTTTTTATTTAAAAATATCATAAGTTATTTATCTTAAAAATTATTTGCATATATTTATAGTTTATTATAATATAAGAATGGCATTTATGATTTAGCATCAAAACCATACAAAACAAAAACGCAAGTATTTTTAACAGGACGCTACGTGCCATGCGCTAGAAGAAAAATGATATGTACAAGATGAAAATCAGAAAGTATGGCAGCCGTTGGATTGCACAAAATGAAAACCGGACGAAAACATGGCATCCTTTGGATTGCAAATCAGCGGTGCGGATTGTTGGACGTTAGAGAGAAGTTGGCCAGGTCGACGTCAGGCGATCTGGATCCACTCAGCGTGATGGATGCAAATTCAATAATTCAAACTCTGTCAAATTACTTTTGTTACGCTCAACAGATAAACAACAGTGATGTTTACACTTTGTGCAATGGTTAAGATCTCTTACTGCATGAAGAATGGGATTACAAAGCTGCCCATCTTCTCTTTTCTCTCAAGCTCTTCCTTTTCCGCAATCTGTTTTAGCGTAGTCCATCCTTTTCTTGCCCGCTTTCTTGAACTACCAGACGTCTGAGAAGAACCACTTGCTACAGGTTTATTATTTGGAGCACACTTAGTAGATGGGGTAGGGGCCTTGCCGTTGACTGAACCAGACCTCTCCCCTTTCTTGGTCTGCATGCTTCTCGTCTCGAGTAGTTCTGCAGAATCTTTAGGATCCATCACATCCATCAGTTTGCGCTTTTGAGGAGTAACAAATGTAGATCCAACAGGAAATTCTGCTTTCAAAAGAACATCAGATTCACATACTTTAATTTTGACAGCAGTAATAGACTCAGTTTCCTTTATACATTTTCCATCTGTAATTGATACTACTGTTTTCTGTGAGATATCCTCCTGTTCAGTAGCAGTTGCTGACTGATTGAGTTCCACCGATAAAGACACTACTCCCTCCAAAGAGTCATTAAGAAGATTAGGTGTTGGCATCTCCTCATTCTCGTTCCTCTCAACAGACAATCCTTTCAACCCAGATAACGATTCCAGTTGTGAGCCTGCTGCTTGGGAATGATCAAGCCTCTCTTTTATAGTTACTAATCTCTCGTTCCTACTGTCTCCTTTCAACTTTATGCTGGCTGAGTCCGTTCTAACTAGCTTTCTTGATGACAATAATCCCTTCAGGATATTCTTTGCACTACCCCTTATTAGGTTTGGTCTCCACAAAAATGGCACGAATACGATATGCTGTTCTGACAACAGTTTAACTTCTTGTGTCGCTTTGCTTTTCTTTTGTTGTTCTTTATACGGATTGTGCAGTTGAAGCCTGGCTGTAAGACTGTTTCACACCTGCAATGTTTAAAGAATGTTTCGTCAGAAGTCCACAAAACAATACAATGCTCCATGCTAAAATAATGATAATGATCCAGACAAGTGGTAACCCATAATTGAAAAGTTAGCATAGCTAAGAAACCCAATCAACCACGGACCATGTACATAATATGTCAAATGTTTTACGTCATATTGCAGATGTGTTTATATGATTTATTGCAAGATGACTTCTAACAGTTCAGAAAACACATGAGGACTAGGGTGTAATTTATTATACTTAGAACATCCATACAACATTATTAGGATGACTGTTCAATTCAGTCTCATATATGTAGGAAGTTCACTAAGTATTCTAAGGACACAAGGCTGAACGGCCACACAAGGTACAAGATTGCAGGAAACATTTATCTTTATGCTAAGGAGTTAATTGTACATGCAAAATGTTAGTGACAAGGATCAATCTGCAATCATTGAAGTGTCATTACTTCTAGTACTCTACAGACATAAAGTTTTGGACGACAAGATGTTTTGGAGATGCTAACCAACTGTCAGCGGTGGGTGATCAAGGGCCGAGCGGGGAGCTCGATGCCAGAGGATCAAGGATGCCGGGTGAAGTTGGAGATGATCTCAGGAGTGCACAAGAAGATAGAGCAAGACATGGACGGATGGATGGTCGAGACATGGTGACAGTTAAGTAAGCGAAAGGGAGGCCAGTGCAAGTGATAAGGCGGCTCGAGGGGACCGAGAGCGGTGAGAGACTTGTGGCGGTCGCGTTCGCGGATTGGCGTCACATGTCGGCGATCGAGGAGGCTTTGCCAGTTTTTGCTGAAAACCGTCGCATCTCTAAATGTTTTAAATTCAATAATTAGGAGTCTTTTGTCTTTAGTAATTCAGAGTTAGTGTAAACTTTTAGTATTTTTTCAGAACTTCCAACTTCTGAAAATATATTAAAAGGGTAGAGTCATTTGTAATAAAAGTATGTAGAGGTCTATATGGGTAATTTTCAGAATTTATAATTCTGAAATGACTCATGTCTTTTTGTATTAAACTAAAAATCTTGAGGATCTTTGTGTAAAAAGTCCCCATTGGGTGTGCCTATATAAAGGCATTCACACCCAAAAGGTGGGCTGCCACTTTGAACCCCAAAAAATTACCTTTCAGCTGTGATATTTTTCTTGTGTGCTGTCCAAGAAAGGATCTCAACCACTCTGATCACCCTGTCCATAATTTGCTACAGAGAAGAGGAAACGCATGCAATGCTGAGAAGGTAAGAAATTCTTCCCTGTTCTATTCAGAAGAGGCAATCCAATTTTTCTCTTGAGTTCAGATTGATTGCTGTTTATTCCACTTCTGTCTTTCCATCTGTGATGTGATTTGTTCAGAGTATACACTGCTGTGTTCTGGTTGTTCTTGATCTCACTTCCTGGTTTGAACACTGGTTTGACATAGCAGGATATACTACCTTATAATCTGCTAAATCACTTTAGTAAGTTTGCTGTATTCAGGATGGATTTGGTTTGCTGATTTGCTGTTTGACAAAATGTCTCTGCTACTGTTCATCATATGACGCAGAATGTTTTTTCTGCTCTGTGATTGATTTGAATCAGAAACTTCAGATCTACTACAAGTTTTCCATCAGATTTGCTATTCATCTAGATTTCCTTGATACTGAAGTGTTTTTGGCTGTGACACATCAAACCAATCACTAGTTATATTCAGTACAGATAACCTGAACATAGTGAGCTACAGTTTTATCTCTTGCAGGTTTTCAGAACAGTGTTGCCAGGTTGTTTCAAAGTTCTGAATGAATATTTTAAATCTGTTTAGCAACTGTTTCAGATCTGAATTGCTAGATGTCCTGTTTACTATCTCTATAGTTGTTTGATTCAAACTTCTGAAGTTCTCAATTTTCAGATCAGTTTGATAGTACTGTTTTGGCCTTGCTTCATTATTTATGATTGAGTACAATGCCTAGTTTATTTACAGTACTACACTTCAGTGTTTTTGACAGATTAAGTACTGGTTCTTTTCTACATAGTCCACAGGTTCAATTTGTGTTTGATGAATATATACTGGATTCTGTTTTTCTGATCTGAGAAGGAAAGTACTGTTTACAACATAATGTTTGCTGTGAGTGATTTTGTGAACACTTGATTGATACAAAACAGATTTGCTGCAGGTTCTTGTATTAGTGCTAGATATCACTGCATGTTTCTGTTTTTGGTATTTTGTTTCAGTACTATAAACTGAGTGTGTGCCTGAAATTGCTTCAGTCTAGACAATGTTATTAGACTAGTTCTAGACTGTTTTACTCTGATCTGTTTTGAAGAATTTGCCAACAAACCTTATTTCTGAAGATCTGATTACTAGATTAAGTTGTGATTACTTCTCTGATTCTAGTCAGACAGATTTTCTTGAAATTCAAATCTGAATCATATGTGCTATCTGTGGCTTCATGTTTCTTCAGTGGCAGTGTTTACAAATCGTCCAATTAATCGCGATTAATCGGCCTGGTCGTTTTCCTGGCCACGACTAGGTGCTCCGACCCGACTAGAGCGACCAGAAATCTGGTCGTCCGACTAGTCGTCGACTAGTCGCGACTAATCGGCCGATTAGTGACATTTTGGCGACCAGGAGATAGGGAAACCGACGGGAAGGCAGGGGCCAGCCGGAGGAGGGCGCTTATGACGGCGCATGGGCCACGACGGGAGGAGTGGGCCGGCGGCGGTGTGCCTTGGAGTGGGAGGAGCCACTGGCGGCGCCGGCGGGAGGAAGAGAAGGCGGCGCCAGCGGGAGCGGGAGCAAGAGGAGAGGGCAGAGCCGGCGGGAGCAAGAGGAGAGGGCGGCACAGGCAGGAGCAAGAGGAGAGAGCGGCGCTGGCGGGAGCAAGAGGAGAAGGTGTCGCCGGCAGGAGCTGCGGCGCGCAAGGGATGTGCAGCGCGCATGCTCTGTGAGGGAGGAGATTTGTGGCGGCTGTTTGGGAGAGGGGAGATGTGAGGAGCTAGGGTTGTGGCGGCTGTGAGGGAGAGGGAAGATGTGAAGCTAGGGTTTAGTTAATGGGCTTGGGCTTTTCAATTTTATTTTTGGACTAATAAGTAATGGCTGGAAATTTGGCCCATACCTAGATATTTATTGTCATATACTATATAGTGTGTGTATATATATATATTATGTAAATTTCCTAAAATATATGGAATAATTAAATAGAACGACCAAAATCGACTAATCGCGATTAGTTTTCTGGTCGGTACCATGGCGACTAGGTTCGACTAGGCGATTTGTAAACATTGTTCAGTGGTATTGAAGGTTTGAAAATGTGCTAGATGTGCTACAGTATTGCCTAAACAGAGTTAGAGCACTTTGTCTGTTTTGAGATAACTCCAGAAATTGTCAAAGCACTGTACTGGATTGAAATCAGTACTGCATTTGGAAATTTAGTCCAGTGTTTGATTCTATAATCATTTTGTATCGAAGAATCAATTTTACTGTTCAGGGGTTGTAGTTGTCACTGAGACATCTATATAGTCAGGTTCTTTGCATTATATAGTGTTTCTGAAATTTGTGATCAGCTGAATACTTTTGCTGAAAATTTGAAGGCTGCAATTTTGAGGAAGAAGTTTACTGTTCTGAAACTTTCTTTTTCACTGTGATTCATCTCAGCCAGGAACTTTAAATCCTTCAGTAGCATCTGTCTTTTCCTTGTTCAATATCAGTATTTGTAGCTTTTCTGAAATCCTTGAAACTGAACATTGTACTTGTCTGATTTGAAACAGTGTGTGAGTATACAGATTAATTCAGAAGGTTTGATTTCAGTTTCAGTCTCTGATTAGCTTATGTTTTGATGTGTACTTCTCATTTCCATCAATAGTGTTTAAGTTCTGAATATGTTTTCAATACTGATCTGAACTAGTTTGATTTCATAGACTTTAATCATTTTCAGAATCAGTCTTGGAGCTAATCTTGGATTCATTATGACATATTGTGTTGAGTTTGCTTGAATTCTGATCAAAGACCCACATAATGAGTTGAGTACAGCAGAATGAAATTTTAGACTCATTTTGAATGTTTTGATCTTTGTCGACCAACCATTCACCGATATCTCCCTGTCGGCAAACCAGTTGTCGATCTAGGCAGAGAATTTCGGTGATTCAAATACCAACTGTCTAATTTGACAATTGAAACTACCGATATAGACCTGAGATTGCTTTTAAGGCTGTTTTCACATTTGAACATATTTTGATTATTCAGAATCTTGAATCTTGAGTTTTAGAGGTGGGTTGGGTAATCTGAGCAGGCCATCAATTCGCAAGAATTTGTTAAGGCGCCTATTCACCACCCCCCTCTAGTCGTCATTCTGATCCCACAATGTTACACCAAAAATATATGATATTATGAATTTATGATCAATGATTTGTTTTGAGCCATATATAAATAGTATTTCAGCAACATGACTTCTCAGAACAGATAATAGAACAAACATCACCCGAAAAAGTACCTCTTAATGACTTAGTCAATGCAAGTCAGTAAAACTGTCATTTTGTGAATGGAATGAGATTACCACAAATCTGGTTAGAACTTGAGAAGCTAAGAGTAATCAATACGACACAGACAAAGTTTGAGAAAGATATGTGCAAGTCTAAGAGTGGATTTTGACTAGATATATGGTGTCACGAAGCTTCAGAATACTCCATGATGCTGTGGGTGATATGACGCTAATATCAGTAAAAATATCCGGTACAGGTTAAATTCCAGGACAAGGGTCAAATTGATTTCTTCAGGTGCACGTGGCAATTTGACAGAGAATTAACCAAAAAAGGGAACTTCATTAAAGAGCTGAGCAAGTTATCCAACAAATAACAGGCAAATTGTGAGGGACGAAGCATCAATCCTGGGTATAGTAAGCAGTGACCCTCACCTTTGGCATACGAAGGTAGAGGCACCTAGAGGTATCCCGGCTGCCTCAGCTTCACCGGCGAGGCGGCGCCCCAGCAGGGCACTGACCGGTGCAACCCCGGCCTCCCCGCAAGCCCATGCCGCCAACCGCTGCAGTGCTGCAGCCTCAGCAGGGAGGCTGCGTCAGCTCGGGTCTTCCCGGAGTTCTCCTCACGGATCGACACAGCCTGGTTCCCGGCCCTGGCCGCCCCCACCGCATCAGGGACGTGGTCCCACGCTTCTTCCCATGTAGCCGCCAAGCTGCAACCGCGAAGAGAAGATGTTGTGAGGCGGTGTGCTGGCGTGGCTTGTCTGGAATAGTGGCAGATCCAGGATTTATATGATGGGGGCACGAAATTAAACATATTACAAAACACATGTAATATGGCGGAAAATTAGCTTAATAATAAAAATAAAAATAAAGTAAATCAATGATAAACAATCAATCTAATGAAGCTAATGCTAATGAAGCTACCAACAACAGTTCTATGGTCCAGCCACGACACCACATTGAAATTTGAAACTATAGATAAGGATGACACTCAATACATATAACATTTGACATATATGTTGAAGCAACGTATCATGGCAATGGCACACTTTAGTTTTTATAATCAACAATAATACAAAAGCCTTTGCTAGGTGGCCAACCATTGCAACTTGCATCTTTGGTTGATAAGCAAAGACATCTCAAAACTAAAATGTTTGGTGGGTTTTTATTTGTGATTTAAAAAAAACACTCCCAAATTGGATTCAAAACAGCACACCAAATTTCTCTGCAGTTCAAATTCATCTTCCCCCAATTATAGATTCAAAACAATGCTCATAAATTTAATATAGCTTGGTGGTTGAAGGTTGGATACTTTGGATCCACAAAGGTCTCACCGATTAGCCCCCACGCATCAACCAGCTGTACTCAGTTCACCTGCAAGGAACAACAAGGACGAAATGAAGGGGAAATCAACATTTCTTGAAACATGCCAGCGGGCCGGCGGTGGCAGTGGGACTGTGCCAGGGAGATCGGAGACTCACTGTGGCAGGTAGGCAGGCGCCAACCGACCAGGGGGTGGGGGATTGGCCGACAGGGGGGGGCGCTTGGTCAGAGGGAGGCGAAAGGGGCGGAGTGGCAGTCGGCAGATACGAGCAGGCGGCGACAGTAGAAAGGGGGCGACAAAACTGCAGAAGGGGGCGGCTGATGCCGGTGGGGCAGTAGTGCGCCAACGGCCAACCTCCAGGGCTGATCGTGGCGGCTAGGGCTAGGAATCGTGGTCATGTGGGGAGTGAATGAGTGATGGACTGCTAGCCGCTGGGAGTGGTGAGGAGAGAGAGGGGGTGTTAGATAATGGGTAATTGGGCTGTCATTGGACGACACAATTAATTTGGGGGGTACAACTGTACCCCTTGCTCATGGCAGAGGTGGAGGGGGTTTATCATCCTCTGCTGTCATGGTCGGGCGCACATACACCAGGCGCCATAGGGCCCGGGACGTGCGCCGAGCCCAGGAACGCGCAGCTGAGCGCACGGCGAGCATGCAGGGAGGAGCGCGGCACGGCCACCAGCGACGGTTAGGAGGAAAAGTAGGATTTAGTTCTATTAGTTATCCCTAAATAAGTGGAGTTTGTTTCTCCAAGTAGTTGGGCCACAGGCTATTTATATGCCATGTACCGAACAGATCAAGGATCAAGCAGATTATTATCAATCTAATCTCTCTCCTTCTACCTAAGCCGGCGATCAGGGGGATAACCCGATCGGCGAGGACGACACAGGGGCATAACCCGGCCGGCGACCACGGACCGCGACTACGAGCTTCGTAGTCGGGGACCTGCTACCTTGGACGTCACTGCCCTTGACATCTGCCCATATTTTAACTGATTTATAGCCGAAGCAAAGAAAGATAAACGGGGAGTGGAAGAATTAGATTTTTTCATTTTTAATTTTATATTAAAGACACTTGCGACTCTTTTAATAAACATGATTTTTAAATAGAACTCTGCGGTTATAAACATCATTAGCATGTTTGTGTTTAGTTTTCTAAGTAACTTTTGATAAAAGCTGAGATAAAATAGTTTTTTAACCATAAAAAGTTGCATATTGAGGTGCTTCTGCATCAGAGATGGAACTAGGAGGCGATCCCGGCGGTGAAGCGCTGGTTGGTGCTTGGCTCCGGGCAAACTAGGCCAAGATAAGTTTTCCTCTCCCGTTTTCTGAACATGCTTGGCCCAAGCTGCGGTTGCCTGAGCTCGACCGGGATTCCGAGCTTGACCATCTGGTTGCAAACTGGGATTTCTCGCCGGGTGCTTCTTTCAAGCAGGAAGTGTTTTTCCGCTTCGGTTCCTCAGTTCATCAAACCTCTTCTCCTAGAGGTTCTTTCCTCCTTCTGGTTGTCTTCCGCCGATACACTTTCAGACTCAATGAGCTCTCAGTTAGCTTGGCATTACATGCTTGCCTGGGGGGATTACCAGCGGGTTTCCACGTTAAGTTTATCAGAAATGGTCATTTCAGAGTATCAGTTGCCTCAAAAGATGTAGGTTTGTTTATCACTCGCCACAAGCGCTTCCTATCAGATCACTTTGACATCTCATACATCTGTGGCGGGATGGTGGTGCAAACTGGAGGCTTGAGAAGCGTAGATGGGACAGGGAGGAAGCTGAAAGTTGGATCTTTCCTCGCTACCATAGACGCCACACCTACAATAAGGTTGCACTCCCATTTCCTCGTCCAGCTAAACCCCGCAAGAGAGTTTCTTTCTCTGCCTCCTCTTTGACGACGACGAAGGAGTTTGGATTCAGGGATCCCCCATGCTTATTGTTCCCTCCGAGCGAGCGCGGAAAAAAAGCTTCAAATTCAAACTCGTCTGCCAACGTGCAAACTTTGTCTGGAGCTTTCAGGTTTCTTGGTAGGGCAAATTAGAGTTTTCTCCCAGTGCTTAATATACCCAAACCTACCACGGAGCTTTCGATTATGCCTACATGTAGGCCTATCTCTAGCCGTCTTTCAACCGGGACACATCAAGCTCCATGGAGTAAATTATGCAGTACTTCACAGCGTTTATTGGCTTACGGCAGAAAGAGAAGCACCAGGCAATACCAATGCAAGCTGTTTTCCGCAGGCTACGGGAGGATCTATCTTTCAATAGCGCCAGGAGTGACTTCAATGGTCAGTTTCCTACTCCAAATGTAGGCTTCAACAGTAGTTCTACGCTATCTTGCGCAATTCACAGAAGAGTCCACAGCAGAATTAATGGGCACCTACCGCCCTGTGCCAGGTTAGATGGCTCCCTAAGCACTTTTAGCAATAGCTGCCCAACATCCTACTTCTCTCCAACGAACCACTTCTCCATCTTGCTCCCCTGTTAGTTTGGCAGCTCTTCCATCCCTCCAGCATGGCAAATTTTGCCATGGATCCTCTGATCTACATACCTAGGGGAGGGACTCTCATCGACGGAGGAGGACCACATAGAAAGAAGAGATCAGTCGTCTCCATCTGTGGGCAGCATGTGAAGAAAAATGAAGAAATGGCTATTGCCATCTGTGAAGACAACTTCACCGCTGGGAACGTCATGAGTTTCTGATGCTCATTCATCATCCTCACCCAGGTACTTCGTCTGCCAGTCCTGAGATACGGAGTATACCCTTTGGAGTTGGTTTCTTCAAGTTCGGCACGATTTTTCAGCGTGATAGTATGGTTAACATGGCCCCTCAGTGGATTGGTGATCACCTTGTTTCGTTCGTTAAGCATGATGAAGGCATTAACCTTAGGAACTCCACGGCAACAGAATAGTTTGGGTCATGTTCCTTGCCTTTCCACTTGACTTCAAAGAGTTATGCTTCTTGGAACAGATTGTGGCGTCCTTTGGTAAACTGTTGTATTGGCATTCGGAGGACACAAGCGTCTGTAGAGTAATGCTGAAGGTTTTAGTGGACAGCACCCTTGACATCCCTCGCAGCCTAACTATTAAGTCCTGTCACTCAATGGACGGCGCGGGTAGATCATGGACGTTCCCGGTTTACATTGAGCAATGAACTTGCTGATGGTCTTCCAGGAGATGAGGAGGACCTACCGCCTGAGGCGGCAATCCACACCCCTTGACGGTGTTGTACTTCCAGGCGAGCCGGCTTGGGTACAGCAGTGGGTGGACGATCAACTGCTTCAGGTGCTTTTCAGCACGCCCACGTTCATGAGCATGAGGCCGAGATGAACATCTATTCGGTGAGCCAATGGTCGATGAAGGTAGTGGGACCAATGGCCTCAGCCTCAAATCAACAACTTGCCTCAGATGCCACAAGCTCAGGACGAAACTCAGTATGGAG
>JAAALK010000288.1:3557799-3756075 GCA_019279435.1 Zizania palustris | reverse complement strand
GATCAGTACTCCAATGTTACGACTCCTTCAGTCTTTTGGCGGGGAAAGTTTCTCAAAGAAGTTCGACAGCTGAGTCTCGCACGTAGGCTTGTAAACCAGATCACCTGCAAAATTAGTTTGTCCACAGTGAGTCGACGAGTTGATCATGCCACTTGTCTCAACATAGGACACTAATAACTTCTGTAGGCATGCTGCCATTAAGTTGGGCCAAATTTTTTCATGCCATTATAATTTTCACAGTTTTGAAATACGTCATCAATGTGTCACTGACAGATGAGACCTACCACAGTCACTGACAGTGGCATTTTTCAAAATTTTGAAAATTGTAATGGCATTTTTTCAATTTCCCTTTTAGGCTGGCAAAACAAGGATATTCAGAAACAGATAAGTAATGTCATTCATGTGCTGGGCTGCTGGCTGCAGCAATTTCTCTCAAGGGGATCCTCTGCAAATAGAACAGTTTTCAGGTTTATATGAACCTCCAATAGTTAATCCTGAATAGAGAACCCAAAAGGAACATGTAAATATGATAACAACATTGTGCTAAATGTGAAGTTCTAGTTTCATGCAGAAAACTATGGTAATTTATCAATGTAGCAAAGTATGTATCAGGCTAAATGTGAAGTATATGTTGTCATGCACAAAACTCCACTCAGTACACCTATGCAATACCGTATATCTTCTGAAATGCAACTGGAGTTATTACGATACAAACACCCTATCAAATACATTTTCAGATATATAGTTCCATCAGATGGAATACAATGCAGATATTCTGCAGGGAACAATTGGTTTTGAATACCAGGATATTCTAACAAGTGCGTTGCAATAGAATTATTGAGTTTGTCGTCCCTTGATCCGAGTACCCAACTAGTGTTCCCAATTTATCACCTTCTACCTTCGGGCATCAGCGCACTGCATGGGGCAAATCTAGAGAAAGAGTTTTTCAAAATACCAGAATCAAAGTGCAGAGATCTCCTGCCTTTCTTTTCAAAAAAAAACAGGAATCGATTTCGCTCAAAGAACACCGCATCATGTGCTCGGCTAAGCAACGAGCAAAGCAACTGTAATCCTGCATAACCTAAATCATAACGAGAAAATGGAGAATCCCCGAATATTAGTGAAGGCCTTACAGAGAGAGTTAATCACATCTCACCGAGCTTGAGATGGCGTCCTGACAAATGGAACTCCCCGGCATCGTCTTCACGTAGACGCTTCGCCACGGCGCGCCGCAGGAAAACCATGAACGCCAACACCTGAAGCCTCTTGGCAAGGTCTCCATCAACGAAGGCGGACAACAGGAAGATCTCGACCAGCCCCACGCGGAGAACACGACCAGCTTCCGGGAGGCCTCGACGGCGTGCGGAGTGCTGCCGAACGTGGCGATCTTGACCGCATCCATGAACATAAAGGTGTTGTAGATGTCGGAAGGGGAATGGTCGTCTCCGGCGAGCCAACGGTGCCCTTCCTCGGGCCGGCCGAGCAAATAGCAGAGCGCAGAGGCGTAGATGCGTGCTGCGTCGTCGGCGTAGCCGGGGTGCTCCGCGGCCACCTGAGCAAAGGCGTTGAGCGCGTCCTCTTGGCGGCCGTCGCGGGCGTAACGGAGGGCCAGCTGCAGCCGATACAACGCCACTTGTTCCACGTCACCCTTCGACTCCGCGGACCTCATCTCCGCCGAGAAGAGTCGATGTCCTTGCGGACCAACCAGGGGTGGAAGGGCACGCCACGGAGCACGCAGGCGAGGAGCGCGTGGGTGGCGTCGACGAGGAAGGTACCAGGCGTTAGGAGAGCGTTGAGGTCGCGGAGTCCCGGGTGCGCGCGGACGAGGGCGAGGTGGCCGGTGGCGGCAGACGGGGAGGCGGGGAGTGGGTTCGGCCGCTCGTAGCGCGTCCACGCCGCTGCGGCGAACGGAGTCCCGGCTGCCGCGGCGAGGGCGGCGAAGGGGAGTAGCGAAACATGGCCGCAGAGCAAAGACGCGTGGGCTGGCGCGGAGGAGAAGCTGGTCGCGTGGGAGGTAGAGGCAACGGTTTCTTCTGGAAGAGGCGGGACTCAGAAGAAATGCGGAGGAAGGAGAAGGGAGGAGAGGTGAGTCAATCTGGGCGTTCGGGTTTTTCGGGTTGATCGGGTCGGGTATTTCGGGTTTTTGAAAGTTCGGGTTTTAGGAGCCCCAACCCGAGATTGGGCCCGAACAGATGAAAACCCGACATTTCGGGTTCGGGCTTTTTCGGGTTCGGGTTTCGGGTTACCCGTAAACCCGAAATTAATAAAACATCACTGTTTCAAGGCATGTTTAACAGTTATACTCTTATAATTTCAGTCTAAAACAGCAGGACATGCCCATTACATTAACACAGCAGCTCATTTCAGTCTAAAATAGCAACAGTGCCAGCAGAAAACCATAAAGGAGCTCAGTTTGGTACAACATCAACAAAAAAAAGGTTGTCTAATACAAGCATACATCAGTTCAACTTGACTCAGTCCAACAGCAACAACAGCCAACAGGTAGCACCGTAGCAGACTAGCAGTGAATAAAAATCATCAGGAAGTAGATGTTCCAGCAGCAGTAGTGACGGCATTGCTTCCAGCGGTAGATGATTGTTGTTTTCCTTTCCCTTTGGCATCAAACTCAGCACGTAATTCTGCAATGTTGAAGTGGCATATCAGTAAAGAAAATTTTTCATAAGATCACATGGTATAAGCTAATAACAATAAGAAATTCTGTATAAGCACATAAAAGAAATATCAAGGTTTTACCTTTTTCCAGCAAGGCTAGTGATTCAGTATTCTCTTCAATATCAAGTGGTACAACCCATCTCAGCCAGTCCTGTGCATACCAAAGCTTCAAGCATAAATGGTGTAAGCGAGCTTCGAAAGTCATCTAGAATGCGTCCACCAGTGCTAAAAGCTGATTCTGAGGCAACTGATGAGATAGGAATTGCAAGTACATCGCGAGCCAACCGATATATTGGAAATCTTTGCTCAGATGCTTTCCACCACATTAAGAGGTCGATCTTCATTTCAGTATGTTCAGTATCCTCAGCGAGATATTTATCAAGTTCAGACTTGACATTGCTGCATGAACCATTTCCTAGCTTCATCCTCTTAGCAATGACTTCTTTCAGCTTGCCACCTGGACCATCCTTTGATGTTATTGCATCACTCACATCAGTTGTCTCTTCAACAGTACCATACATTGATTGATATTCTTCAAATAACCCACGAATGCAACTGCAAATAGCTTCCCAAACCAGCTGCGCCCTTTCCTCACCAAATATCTCTTCAACAATAATCTTTGTGTACATTGATAACTTGTACCTTGGATCAAGACAGGCAGCTACAAAATGATCAAGTTAATGTTCTCCTTCTCCTTCTCCTTGTCTTTTCCCTTTCCCCTCCCCTTATCATTGTCAACCCTACTACTTGTGTGCCAAAGTCCCCAATACTTGTCGAATTTGTCTTTCATTCTTTGGCCCATAGCTGATTGCAAAGTATCTGTACTATTCAGCCACCCTTTTACCAGCAAATGCACTTCTCCAATCTCATGCATAAACGTATGGGAATTGATATGAAGTGATCCAGATATACGAACAGTAAGATCATGAAAATGCTCTAGAAATTCTGCCATCTTCCTTGCATTTTTCCAATCTTCTTCATCTGGATGACCAAGTGCATCTCTTCCTTCAGCTAAGTCGTTGACATAACTGAAATCTTCGTCGGCCAAACGAGTGAACACTTTCTCATAAACAATTGCAGATTTCAACATAAGATAGGTGGAGTTCCATCTAGTTGGAACATCAATCTTCAAGAATGGTTTGTTGGTCAACTTTTCTTCCTCAATAAGTTCCTTGAATTTGACCATTCTAGAGCCCACCGTTTCTAATATATCTAACAGCAGCTCTAACTCGCTTCACAGATATGTCCACCTCTCTTAATCCATCATGCCTATGAGGTTCACAATGTGGGCTGCACACCTCATCTGCAAATACTTGCCATTAGCAATATTGGTTCTGCTCAGCTGCCTCCTTATATAACTAATTCCAGTGTCGTTTGCATGACTGGTAATCTGCATCTAATTCTAACTGCTGGCAATCTGACATTGATATAAATCGACATGTAATGTAAATCAATGAATCTTGAGGAATGGAGGCTGGAGCTGGACTCACCGCTGGAGGACTGGACGGAGGAGAGGAGGGCCGAGGACGAGTTGCTTCTTGACGGGGCGGAGGCGCGAGCAGAGTACCAGACGACGCTTGACGGGCGGAGCCGCGGAGGCGCGGATCCCCGACGCTTTCCTGGTCGCTGCCTGGGCGGGTAGATGCCGGCAGCGGCTACCTACCGGCTACCACGGACGGGAGCGCACCGCGCAGCCAGGCAGCTGCTCGCCTGCTTGTTCCTCGTCCGCATCTCCCTCGTCCGTCGCCAGCTGCCAGCCGCCAGCCGCCAGAGGAGAACGGAGTGGAGAGAGTCGGGGTCGGGGCGGGGCTGGCACGCTCGCCTCCTCGCTAGGTTCAGGACTTCAGGGTGTTGGGGCGGCTGGGCTTTTGGGCTGACAGTGGACGCGGTGTGTTCGGGTACCTCGGTAATTCGGGTACCGTGACCTGAAACCCGAAAATACCCGAACTGCTATCGGGTTTTCACGTTCCCAACCCGAAAATGCTATCGGGCTTCGGGTTTCGGGCTCCTCGGGTTCGGGCTCGGGTTTTCTCCGGGTTCGGGCTTCGGGTTCGGGTTTTATGCCCGGAGTGAGAGGTGAGACTCGCCGACTTGGGGGCGCACAGCAGAGTGTGTATGTGTAACGGTCTTACGGGTCCACCTGGCAGATGTCTCGGACTTTCTATTAAAAATAATTTAACTAGTTATCACTTTTAACATGTATCAATCAATAGTTCACATGTCAGAGAGCAAAATGAGGAGCGTCTGATTACAGAAAGACTGATCGGACTGTACTATTTTTTATTGAGTTTGATTTTACAGTAAACTATGACGTCGTCTGCTAATAATATTCCTCTAATTAATATACAGGACATCGTTAAAAAAAAGAGTGAATGAGATCTTATCACCTCGCCTTGGAGGATTCGGAGTGGGGTGGAGGCTCTAGGAGAGGTCGAAGGTTTCGGTGAAAGATTCGAAAGATGAGGTTAATAACAAATGGAACATGCTAGCAAAGTTTTGGGATGAGATCATTTCTTTAATTCACCGATTCAAACATAAAATCAGAACATCAACATGCTCACACTAAACACAGATGAAATAATCTTGTTCTAAATAATCTTGAGATGAAATTATTCCGTCTCACTATCTCCTAAACGCGAAAAATGCAGCTGCATGTTTGCCGTGCTAAACATGCGTAGGACTGTAACGGCTAAACGCTCTCTCTCTGTTTCCTCCTAATACCTCGAGAGCATTTGTATAGCTATGCGAACTCTTATTGCAACACTTTATAGTTTGGATCCTTAATGTTACTAGTAGTGTACCTGTCCATTTGATTGTAACGAAATTGAATTAAATCTTAAAAACAGTATATTTGAACGAAAATTTTCGTACTGTTTAACTGTAACAGTGTATTTATGTAAAATAAATTAAGAATGAAAATAAAGGAATCAAGATTTATATGGCCACCCATATTTATTTGGTAGGTATATATATGATTTGGAATTAATTATAAGTATCATGTAAATTTGCATGTCAAGTATACATATTTAAGTAAGAAACAAAATAAGAAATGAAATAATTTACATGAGCGATCAATTAAATAAGGTCTCAATAATAATTACCAAAAACAATACTAATGATAAATGTGACATAAAGAACTTGTCATGCAAAACAAGATCACCGAATGAAATAATTGTCATATGAACATACGCACTATCTTTAACATAAACAAATGGCATGTGATTTACCAGATGAGTAAGCATAGCAAATAAAAGGTTGGGATTTATCGAGCAGCACCACCCAGTATATGAATAAGAAATGGACATGTTATTACGACTAAGAACATAGTTAATGTTATTTTGGTATTTTTATACGATATCTAATTTTTTTTGAAATAGGCCACATGAGCTCGATCTTATTTGCAGGTTATGGGTGTATCAGGGATGTGAACGAGAATTTTCTAGGAGGTCACCCATCTTGGTACTACTCCTACTTGAGCACGCTGAACAATGGAATTTTAAAGAGATTTGATGCTAGCTAACTCACAACCCTTTCACCTAAATTTATTTTTAGGAAACTAGATATTTATTTTTAGGAAACTGGATAGGAAAATAGTCTCCTGAATGAATGAGAAATGTACAACTAACGTCAGGCTTGCACGAAAACAGAAGATAATAATTAGATGTCAATTACAAACTCGATCTCAAAAGTAGAAATTCTTTCTAATACCCTATAAAAAATAATAATTGGGATTTAATACTGTTATGATTGATTGATTTTTTAGAAAAATGTTTAAATTAGAATAGTTCCCTACCAATTATAATAACTCTCTTAAAGTTGCTCTTAGCAAACCCAATATGTTTTTACGTAGGACCAAACATGCACCAACGGATGGGCATCTGCAGCACTGGTAAGGCAATTCTCCCTGAGTTGGCACATCAACCATCACTGTTTGCCTCATGATTATCAGCTCTGCGTGGAACCAGATCGCCTAACGTCGATCTGGCCGACTTCTTTCTAACGTCGAACAATCCGCACCGCTGATTTGCAATCCAACGACTGCCATGTTTTCGTCCCGTTTTCATTTTGTACCTACCATTTTCTTCTAGCGCATGACATGTAGCGTCCCGTTGAAAATACTTGTGTTTTTATTTTGCATGATTTTGATGCTAAATCTTAAATGAAATTATTATATCATAATAAAATATGAATATGTTCAAATAATTTTAAGATAAATAACTCATGTTACTTTTAAATAAAAAATCAATAGGTTTTCAACATTGTCCAAACTATATTTCACTTTTACTAAAATCTGACAAGTTTTACCCATTTAATATTTTCAACTATCTCTTACATATAGCTTTATAATATCTTTTTAATTGATTAATAATATTTAATAGAATTGACATGTGCAAATAAATTGTTGGTATATTGTTTCTTTCTAAGGTAATAAAATTGATAGTTTTGTAGTGAAATAAAAAACTAAGTGTTACATATTAATGATCAATAAAAAATATAGAACTACCTCCATTAACTTTTAAATGATAAATTGATAGTTTTTTAGTGAAATAAAAAACTAAGTGTTGCATGTTAATAATCAATAAAAAATATAGAACTACCTCCATTAACTTTTAAATGACACAATTGATTTTATCTCAACATTTGACCATCCGTTTTTTTTTAATATATAAAAAATAATGTACAGTCAAATATTGAGATAAAAATAAATTGCGTCATTTAAAAGTTACGAAGGTAGTACTATATTTTTATTGATTATTAATATGTAGCACTTAGTTTTTTATTTCACTACAAAACTATCAATTTTATTACATGAATAAAGAAACGGATACACCAACAATTTTATTTGTGCATGTAAATTCTATTAAATATTGTTAATAAATTAAAAATAATATTATAAAGGTATATGTAAGAGATATCTAAGATATATTAAATGGGTAAAATTTGTCAGATTTTGGTAAAAGTGAAATATAGTTTAGATAAGGTTGAAAAAACTAATTAATTTTTATTTAAAAATATCATAAGTTATTTATCTTAAAAATTATTTGCATATATTTATAGTTTATTATAATAGAATAATTGCATTTATGATTTAGCATCAAAACCATACAAAACAAAAACGCAAGTATTTTTAACAGGATGCTACGTGCCATGCGCTAGAAGAAAATGATATGTACAAGATGAAAATCAGAAAGTATGGCAGCCGTTGGATTGCACAAAATGAAAACCAGACGAAAACATGGCAGCCTTTGGACTGCAAATCAGCGGTGCGGATTGTTGGACTTAGAGAGAAGTTGGCCAGGTCGACGTCAGGCGATCTGGATCCACTCAGCGTGATGGATGCAAATTCAATAATTCAAACTCTGTCAAATTACTTTCGTTACGCTCAACAGATAAACAACAGTGATGTTACACTTTGCGCAAATGGTTAAGATCTCTTACTGCATGAAGAATGGGATTACAAAGCTGCCCATCTTCTCTTTTCTCTCAAGCTCTTCCTTTTCCGCAATCTATTTTAACGTAGTCCATCCTTTTCTTGCCCGCTTTCTTGAACTACCAGACGTCTGAGAAGAACCACTTGCTACAGGTTTATTATTTGGAGCACACTTAGTAGATGGGTAGGGGCCTTGCCGTTGACTGAACCAGACCTCTCCCCTTTCTTGGTCTGCATGCTTCTCGTCTCGAGTAGTTCTGCAGAATCTTTAGGATCCATCACATCCATCAGTTTGCGCTTTTGAGGAGTAACAAATGTAGATCCAACAGGAAATTCTGCTTTCAGAAGAACATCAGATTCACATACTTTAATTTTGACAGCAGAAATAGACTCAGTTTCCTTTATACATTTTCCATCTGTAATTGATACTACTGTTTTCTGTGAGATATCCTCCTGTTCAGTAGCAGTTGCTGACTGATTGAGTTCCACCGATAAAGACACTACTCCCTCCAAAGAGTCATTAAGAAGATTAGGTGTTGGCATCTCCTCATTCTCGTTCCTCTCAACAGACAATTCTTTCAACCCAGATAACGATTCCAGTTGTGAGCCTGCTGCTTGGGAATGATCAAGCCTCTCTTTTATAGTTACTAATCTCTCGTTCCTACTGTCTCCTTTCAACTTTATGCTGGCTGAGTCCGTTCTAACTAGCTTTCTTGATGACAACAATCCCTTCAGGATATTCTTTGCACTACCCCTTATTAGGTTTTGGTCTCCACAAAAATGGCACGAATACGATATGCTGTTCTGACAACAGTTTAACTTCTTGTGTCGCTTTGCTTTTCTTTTGTTGTTCTTTATACGGATTGTGCAGTTGAAGCCTAGCTGTAAGACTGTTTCACACCTGCAATGTTTCAAGAATGTTTCGTCAGAAGTCCACAAAACAATACAATGCTCCATGCTAAAATAATGATAATGATCCAGACAAGTGGTAACCCATAATTGAAAAAGTTAGCATAGCTAAGAAACCCAATCAACCACGGACCATGTACATAATATGTCAAAATGTTTTACGTCATATTGCAGATGTGTTTATATGATTTATTGCAAGATGACTTCTAACAGTTCAGAAAACACATGAGGATGACTTCTAAGTGTAATTTATTATACTTAGAACATCCATACAACATTATTAGGATGACTGTTCAATTCAGTCTCATATATGTAGGAAGTTCACTAAGTATTCTAAGGACACAAGGCTGAACGGCCACACAAGGTACAAGATTGCAGGAAACATTTATCTTTATGCTAAGGAGTTAATTGTACATGCAAAATGTTAGTGACAAGGATCAATCTGCAATCATTGAAGTGTCATTACTTCTAGTACTCTACAGACATAAAGTTTTGGACGACAAGATGTTTTAGAGATGCTAACCAACTGTCAACGGTGGGTGATCAAGGGCCGAGCGGGGAGCTCGATGCCAGAGGATCAAGGATGCCGGGTGAAGTTGGAGATGATCTCAGGAGTGCACAAGAAGATAGAGCAAGACATGGACGGACGAATGGTCGAGACATGGTGACAGTCAAGTAAGCGAAAGGGAGGCCAGTGCAAGTGATAAGGCGGCTCGAGGGGATCGAGAGCGGGAGAGACTTGTTGGCGGTCGAGTTCGCGGATTGGCGTCACATGTCGGCGATCGAGGAGGCTTTGCCAGTTTTTGCTGAAAACCGTCGCATCTCTAAATGTTTTAAATTCAATAATTATGAGTCTTTTGTCTTTAGTAATTCAGAGTTAGTGTAAACTTTTAGTATTTTTTCAGAACTTCCAACTTCTGAAAATATATTAAAAGGGTAGAGTCATTTGTAATAAAAGTATGTAGAGGTCTATATGGGTAATTTTCAGAATTTATAATTCTGAAAATGACTCATGTCTTTTTGTATTAAACTAAAAAATCTTGAGGATCTTTGTGTAAAAAGTCCCCCTTGGGTGTGCCTATATAAAGGCATTCACACCCAAAAGGTGGGCTGCCACTTGAACCCAAAAAAAATTACCTATCAGCTGTGATATTTTTCTTGTGTGCTGTCCAAGAAAGGATCTCAACCACTCTGATCACCTTGTCCAGAATTTGCTACAGAGAAGAGGAAACGCATGCAATGCTGAGAAGGTAAGAAATTCTTCCCTGTTCTATTCAGAAGAGGCAATCCAATTTTTCTCTTGAGTTCAGATTGATTGCTGTGTATTTCACTTCTGTCTTTCCATCTGTGATGTGATTTGTTCAGAGTATACACTGCTGTGTTCTGGTTGTTCTTGATCTCACTTCCTGGTTTGAACACTGGTTTGACATAGCAGGATTATACTGTTGGAAATAACAGCACTATTAGGTTTAACTTATTCCACAAATAAATCATGACGTGAAACAGATGAATACGCATAATCAGGGTAGACCAGTACACTAAACACATGAACAAAATTAATGTACTGAACATGGTAAAACCAATCTGTGCAACAGATGATACAGGTGTGTATCGGGTTGATACACGTGAGTATCAGGTGATACAGATGAGTAACAGGAGTAACAGGATGTGTGTAACAGATGATACAGGTGGGTATCGGGTTGATACACGTGAGTATCAGGTGGTACAGGTGAGTAACAGGTGTAACAGGATGTGTGTAACAGATGATACAGGTGGGTATCGGGTTGATACACGTGAGTATCAGGTGGTACAGGTGAGTAACAGGTACGTACCGGATGTTCACAGACCGGACGGGTACCACGACGGCGACGCGCGGTACCGGACGACGGCGACGACGAGCAGCACTCGAGCGGAGAGGAAGACGAGCCGTGGTGGACGAAAGCGAGCAGTCGCGCGGAGCGCTTCCCAAAAACCTTATTCGCCCTCTCCCGGTGCAGGATCTCGAAGACGATGGGTTCCGGAGACCTGCTCTTCCGCTCAACGGTGCACGCCGATGAGGGAACGGAGTAGACTACAAATGGCAACACAACACAGAGAGAATGGCAAGGTTCTTCTGTTTTTCCGCACACTTTCACCCGTCGCCTGGTGGAGAAGATATAGACGTGTGATCAGGACGTCTCTTCACTCTCCACTGGAAACTGCTGTGAAGATGAACCGTTCCAAATACTGTTGTGAAGATGAACCGTTCCAAATTCTGTTGTGAAGATGAACCGTTCCAAATTCCATCAACAGCAAAACGGAATGGCAAAAGGGAGCCGCGTCTGCGCAAGCAATCGGAGCCGATTTCGGCGGACCATTCACGCGCATGTCGTGCGCCCGCGCCCCCTGGCCCCGGCCCGTGCCCGTGCCCGAGCCCGGCCCGGCCCGGCGAGGCGAGGCGAGGCGAGCGAGCGCGCGCGTGTGTTTCTCTAGTCTTCTCTCACCCACATGGGTCTAGTTGCAAGGAGAGCACCATCCCTTATAAGTTGGTCTTCCTCTCCTAGAACTAGCAAGGTGGGACTAAAGGTTCACATGCTCCCTTTACATGGTGGGCCTTTGAGATTTTTCCAGGAATTATTCTTCAAATAATTTGGGCCAAGCCCATTTATTCAACAATCCCCCACCATAGCTCAAAGTCCCACAGAGATTTGCCAGATTCTTTGTGTTGTTTATATACCAGTGTTTTGATGGAGACCGGTTAAGGTTGAACATCCATCTAGAGCTTCAAGCTACACTTACTCACAACTTGAACAATGGACTATGCCTTGAATTGCAAGTTTTGTGCAAGTAAGTTTTACTTAAAGTCTTAACTGATACTAGGCTGCCAGTAGCCTACCCCTCGGGTGGAGTGTATAAGTCATACTCCTTGGTCTCTTCATGAGCTTACTAGGAGACTGCCCAAGTCTCCATAGATTGCGACCAACAATCGAGCTCATATAGGTGTGTTCTTTCAAGAATGCTCTGCAGGATAGCATCTTCACTAATATAGCCAACAGAACACATTAAGACAATCGTCAACCTGCCTAGCAGTTTCTGAGAGTATTGCATCTTCACTTAGAGTGGGTTAAAATTACTCTCTTCAGTTAACTGATGGCTTGTTCTTCCCAGATCCTAATTCACGGGATCGCCGATCACATAGGTTGGGTTACTGCCATAGTATAACTCACATGGGTCTCATACCCATCTCCTTCGATGCATTGTCTATCACATTCCGTGATAATCCCTTTGTAAAGGGATCTGCCAGGTTTTTAGATGTTTGGATATAATCCAATGTTATAACTCCGGAGTTTCTCAACTTCCTGACAGATTTCAATCGTCTCTTTACATGTCTAGACGATTTCATGTTATCCTTAGAACTATTCACCTTGACAATGACCGTTTGATTGTCACAGTTCATAAGGGTAGCTGGCACTGGTTTTTCAACCACTGGTAAATCCATCAATAGATCACGCAGCCATTCTGCTTCAACAGTAGCTGTGTCTAGTGCCGTGAGCTCTGCTTCCATGGTTGACCTCGTCAATATGGTCTGTTTGCAAGACCTCCATGAAACAGCTGCACCTCCAAGAGTGAACACATATCCACTCGTGGCTTTGATCTCATCAATATCAGAGATCCAATTTGAATCACTATAACCCTCTAGTACCGAAGGGTACCCAGTATAGTGAATTCCAAAACTCATAGTACCTCTTAGATAGCGCATGACTCTCTCAAGCGCACGCCAATGATCATCTCCCGGATTAGAAGTAAACCGGCTCAATTTGCAAACAGCAAAAGAGATATCAGGCCTAGTAGCGCTAGCTAGGTACATGAGTGATCCAATAATCTGAGAGTATTCCAATTGATTCCTAGCAACTCTCTTATTCTTTCGAAGTAACAAACTAGGATCATAAGGTGTTGGAGAAGGCTTACTGTCCATATAGCCAAAGCGGCTTAAGACCTTTTCCACATAATGAGACTGCAAAAGTGTAATCCCATTCTCATCCCTTATTAGCTTGATGTTCAGAATTACATCAGCTACTCCCAGATCCTTCATATCAAAATTTTGAGACAAGAAAGTTTTTATCTCATTTATCATATTAATATTTGTCCCAAAGATCAGTATGTCGTCGACATATAGGCACAAAATAACTCCCTCACCCCCACCATAGCGATAGTATACACATTTATCTGCCTCATTGACTGCAAAGCCCGCAGATGTTAAAGTTTTATCAAACTTCTCATGCCATTGCTTAGGAGCTTGTTTCAGACCATACAAAGATTTTAATAGCTTACATACCATGCCTTCTTGACCTTTTACTACAAATCCATCAGGCTGATCCATGTAAATTTCCTCATCCAGCTCTCCATTAAGAAAAGCTGTCTTAACGTCCATCTGATGAACGAGAAGACCATGTGAGGCAGCCAAAGAAAGTAGTACTCGAATAGTGGTCAATCGAGCAACAGGTGAGTAAGTGTCAAAGAAATCTTCGCCTTCTTTCTGAGTATAGCCCTTGGCTACAAGTCGAGCCTTATACTTTTCAATAGTACCATCAGGCCTAAGCTTCTTTTTGAACACCCACTTGCACCCTACAGGTTTGCATCCATAAGGTCGTTCTGTCACCTCCCAAGTCCTGTTAGCAATAATGGAATCCATCTCGCTACGGACAGCCTCTTTCCAGTAGTCTGCATCAGGAGATGCATAAGCTTCTGACAAAGACGTGGGAGTGTCATCCACAAGGTACACAGTGAAATCATCACCAAAGGATTTATTTATCCTTCGTCTCTTGCTCCTCCTAGGAGCTTCACTGTCATCCTCCTCATGGAGGATTTCATGTGTTTGTTCAGAAAACTCAGGTGGTGTGATTGAATTGGGAATTATCTCAGGAGTTTGACTAGAAGTGCTATGAGTATCTTTCATTGGAAATATGCTATCAAAAATGTTGCATCTCGAGACTCCATAATTGTACCAACATGCATGTCTGGTACCTCAGATTTTACTACTAAAAATCTATAGGCAATACTGCGATGAGCATATCCTAGAAAGACACAATCCACAGTTTTAGGTCCAAGCTTGCGCTTCTTAGTTATTGGTACATTGACTTTCGTCAAGCAGCCCCATGTGCGCAAGTAAGAAAGTGATGGTTTTCTTCCAACCCACATCTCGTATGGGGTTTTGTCCTTATTCTTGTTAGGAACTCTATTTAATACATGACAAGAGGTCAGTAACGCCTCCCCCACCATGCCTCAGATAATCCCGCAGTGTCTAACATGGCGTTAACCAAGTCAGTCAAGGTACGGTTCTTCCTTTCGGCAATCCCATTTGATTCGGGTGAATAGGGAGGTGTTCTCTCATGTATAATTCCATGTTCCTCACAGAATAAGTCAAACTCATTTGAAAAATACTCTCCACCACGATCTGACCTAAGTCTTTTGATCTTTCTCTCTAGTTGATTTTCAACTTCTGCCTTATAAATTTTAAAATAGTCAAGAGCCTCATCTTTCGTTTTTAAAAGATAAACATAACAAAATCTAGTCGCATCATCAATTAGTGTCATGAAGTATCGTTTTCCACCCTTTGTTAACACGCCATTCATTTCACAAAGATCTGAATGTACGAGTTCTAGTGGTGCCAAGTTTCTCTCCTCAGCTGCCCTGTGAGGCTTACGAGGTTGCTTTGACTGCACACAACTATGGCACTTAGAACCTTTAACAATGGAAATGTTTGGAATTAAGTTCATACTAGAAAGCCGAGACATCAAACCAAAATTTATATGACATAAGCGTGAGTGCCAAACATTGACATCATCACCAACATTGCCACATATATGGTTCACAGAATTATTGCAGAAATCAGAAAGGGAAAAGCGAAACAAGCCACCACATTCGTAGCCTTTACCAATAAATAGTCCATGTTTCGACACGACTACTTTATTAGATTCAAACACCAATTTAAACCCATCCCTACACAGACGGGAGCCACTGACTAGATTCTTGTTGATAGAAGGGACATGCTGCACGTTCTTCAGCTGCACGATCTTTCCCGAAGTAAACTTCAGATCTACCGTGCCAACACCATGAACAGAAGCATGAGACCCATTCCCCATTAGGACGGAAGAATCCCGAGTGACCTGGTAAGAAGAGAACAAAGAGATATCAGCACAGACATGTACATTAGCCCCTGTATCAATCCACCAATTGATAGATTGATCAACTGAAAGAACGGTAGGAAAATTACCATACCCATTCCCATCTTCAGTATTGCCAATGGTCACATTGACAGACTTTGAAGTCTGTCCTGCAGGAGCTTTCATCCCTTTGCGATGTGGACACTTCTTGGCCCAATGGCCAATTTCTCCACATACAAAGCAAGGCTTCGCATCTGTGTTACTCTTCTTCTTCTTGTAGTTGGTAGTTTGTTTAACTTTAAATTTCCCTCTGTTCTTGCCTGAGGGTTGATGCACCACGTTGGCGCTCGATTGCCCCTCACCTTTTGCCGCAGCGTCCTTTTCCCTGGCTTTCTCCTCAACATCAAGAGACCTTATCAAACTCTCAACAGAGAATTCCTGTCTCTTGTGTTTGAGTGCAGTACCGAAACTCCTCCATGAAGAAGGTAATTTCGCAATAATGCAAGCAGCCACAAATGTGTCGGGTAAGGCACACTTTAGGAGTTCGAGTTCTTTAGCAATGGCCTGTATATCATGAGCCTGATCCACCACAGAACGGTTATTAACCATCCTGTAATCATGAAATTGCTCCATGACATACAAGTCATTGCTAGCATCAGTAGCACCGAATTTGGCATTCAGTGCATCCCATAACTCCTTCGCATCTGTCATGTGCATATACACCTCGCACAGACGATCAGCAAGAACACTAAGAATGCATCCTACAAAGATTGTAGTGGCGTCCTTGAAATCTTTCTCATTTTCAGCAGAAAGATCTCCTTCAGGTTTACCACTACTAACCCAGTAGACATTCATAGCTGTTAGCCACAAAGTGACTTTGATCTGCCATCTCTTGAAGTGCACACCGGAAAATTTTTCCGGCTTCAGTGCATCGGCAAATCCAGCCATATCAAAACCACAGTGCCTATAATAAGGTTTTTGGATTGTTGGAAATAACAGCACTATTAGGTTTAACTTATTCCACAAATAAATCATGACGTGAAACAGATGAATACGCATAATCAGGGTAGACCAGTACACTAAACACATGAACAAAATTAATGTACTGAACATGGTAAAACCAATCTGTGCAACAGATGATACAGGTGTGTATCGGGTTGATACACGTGAGTATCAGGTGATACAGATGAGTAACAGGAGTAACAGGATGTGTGTAACAGATGATACAGGTGGGTATCGGGTTGATACACGTGAGTATCAGGTGGTACAGGTGAGTAACAGGTGTAACAGGATGTGTGTAACAGATGATACAGGTGGGTATCGGGTTGATACACGTGAGTATCAGGTGGTACAGGTGAGTAACAGGTACGTACCGGATGTTCACAGACCGGACGGGTACCACGACGGCGACGCGCGGTACCGGACGACGGCGACGACGAGCAGCACTCGAGCGGAGAGGAAGACGAGCCGTGGTGGACGAAAGCGAGCAGTCGCGCGGAGCGCTTCCCAAAAACCTTATTCGCCCTCTCCCGGTGCAGGATCTCGAAGACGATGGGTTCCGGAGACCTGCTCTTCCGCTCAACGGTGCACGCCGATGAGGGAACGGAGTAGACTACAAATGGCAACACAACACAGAGAGAATGGCAAGGTTCTTCTGTTTTTCCGCACACTTTCACCCGTCGCCTGGTGGAGAAGATATAGACGTGTGATCAGGACGTCTCTTCACTCTCCACTGGAAACTGCTGTGAAGATGAACCGTTCCAAATACTGTTGTGAAGATGAACCGTTCCAAATTCTGTTGTGAAGATGAACCGTTCCAAATTCCATCAACAGCAAAACGGAATGGCAAAAGGGAGCCGCGTCTGCGCAAGCAATCGGAGCCGATTTCGGCGGACCATTCACGCGCATGTCGTGCGCCCGCGCCCCCCGGCCCCGGCCCGTGCCCGTGCCCGAGCCCGGCCCGGCCCGGCGAGGCGAGGCGAGGCGAGCGAGCGCGCGCGTGTGTTTCTCTAGTCTTCTCTCACCCACATGGGTCTAGTTGCAAGGAGAGCACCATCCCTTATAAGTTGGTCTTCCTCTCCTAGAACTAGCAAGGTGGGACTAAAGGTTCACATGCTCCCTTTACATGGTGGGCCTTTGAGATTTTTCCAGGAATTATTCTTCAAATAAATTTGGGCCAAGCCCATTTATTCAACATATACTACCTTATAATCTGCTAAATCACTTTAGTAAGTTTGCTGTATTCAAGATGGATTTGGTTTGCTGATTTGCTGTTTGACAAAATGTCTCTGCTACTGTTCATCATATGATGCAGAATGTTTTTTCTGCTCTGTGATTGATTTGAATCAGAAACTTCAGATCTACTACAAGTTTTCCATCAGATTTGCTATTCATCTAGATTTCCTTGATACTGAAGTGTTTTTGGCTGTGACACATCAACCAATCACTAGTTATATTCAGTACAGATAACCTGAACATAGTGAGCTACAGTTTTATCTCTTGCAGGTTTTCAGAACAGTGTTGCCAGGTTGTTTCAAAGTTCTGAATGAATATTTTAAATCTGTTTAGCAACTGTTTCAGATCTGAATTGCTAGATGTCCTGTTTACTATCTCTATAGTTGTTTGATTCAAACTTCTGAAGTTCTCAATTTTCAGATCAGTTTGATAGTACTGTTTTGGCCTTGCTTCATTATTTATGATTGAGTACAATGCCTAGTTTATTTACAGTACTACACTTCAGTGTTTTTGACAGATTAAAGTACTGGTTCTTTTCTACATAGTCCACAGGTTCAATTTGTGTTTGATGAATATATACTGGATTCTGTTTTTCTGATCTGAGAAGGAAAGTACTGTTTACAACATAATGTTTGCTGTGAGCAGGGCCGGCCCTGGGGTGGGGCCACCGGTGCCACCGCCCCGGCCCCCACCACCTAGAGGGCCCCATATATATATATATATATATATATATATATATATATATATATATATATATATATACGGGAACGCTATTCTACACTATGGGTGTAAATGCTATTCTACACCGATCATCCCAATCGTGCCCACCCCCACCCAATTCCAACCCCTCCATTCCACATCGGTGTAGAATAGCATTCTACACTCGTGGTGTAGAATAGCATTTGTGTATATATATATACATATATATATACATATATATATACATATATATATATATAAATGTATGTATGCATATATGTATATATATATGTATGTATGTGTGTGTATATATGTATGTGTGTATATATATGTATGTAGTCCGTATGTATACGTATGGGCTAATCATGTTGGACATACAAAAAAGTCCAAAGCAAGTTGTAAACTTGCAATTTGCATGTTAATTTGTCCCACTCGTGTCCTCGATCGCCAATCCTAGCCCTAGCCTCCCTTATGATTCATATGACAATCAATTCATTGAAAAAGAGATCTGAAGAACTCTAATCATTTGAAGAAATATTTAAGTTTTTAATGAGTTTAACAACTTTGAAGTCATTTGATGGTCTCGAACCTAAAATGTGTTGCATAACGTTGCCATTAACCTTCTCTCTACATGATTCATCTGATCTGAATTTAAATAATCTAATTTATGAGTTAAGTGTTTTATAATTCATTTTGCGATAAAAAAATGCCAGTTATAGAGATTTTTTAGATTTATAATATCTCAAGAGATGTTAAATGGTTTGTCAACTTTATACAATGAAAAACACTTATAGGATGAAATTGATATTGATACCATCATCAATAAAATTTGTTTTATTATTAAGAAACATCATTAGAAAATTTTAAAGTAATTTAAAATATTTACGTTATTTTAGATTAATATTATTATATATATATTTTTTAATTATATTTCAGTAAAGGCCCCTAAAATCAAGTTCGCCCCGGGCCCCTACGATCTTAGGACCGGCCCTGGCTGTGAGTGATTTTGTGAACACTTGATTGATACAAAATAGATTTGCTGCAGGTTCTTGTATTAGTGCTAGATATCACAGCATGTTTCTGTTTTTGGTATTTTGTTTCAGTACTATAAACTGAGTGTGTGCCTGAAATTGCTTCAGTCTAGACAATGTTATTAGACTAGTTCTAGACTGTTTTACTCTGATCTGTTTTGAAGAATTTGCCAACAAACCTTATTTCTGAAGATCTGATTACTAGATTAAGTTGTGATTACTTCTCTGATTCTAGTCAGACAGATTTTCTTGAAATTCAAATCTGAATCATATGTGCTATCTGTGGCTTCATATTTCTTCAGTGGCAGTGTTTACAAATCGTCCAATTAATCGCGATTAATCGGCCTGGTCATTTTCCTGGCCACGACTAGGTGCTCCGACCCGACTAGAGCGACCAGATATCTGGTCGTCCGATTAGTGACATTTTAGCGACCAGGAGATAAGGGCAACCGACGGGAAGGCTAAGGGCAACCGACAGGAAGGCAGGGGCCAGTCGGAGGAGGGCGCTGATGAAGGCGCATGGGCCACGACGGGAGGAGTGGGCCGGCGGCGGCGTGCCTTGGAGTGGGAGGAGCCACCGACGGCGCCGGCGGGAGGAAGAGGAGAAGGCGGCGCCAGCGGGAGCGGGAGCAAGAGGAGAGGGCGGCGCCGGCGGGAGCAAGAGGAGAGGGCGGCGCAGGCGGGAGCAAGAGGAGAGGGCGGCGCCGGCGGGAGCAAGAGGAGAAGGTGGCGCCGGCGGGAGCTGCGGCGCGCAAGGGATGTGCAGCGCGCATGCTCTGAGGGAGGAGATTTGTGGCGGCTGTTTGGGAGAGGGGAGATGTGAGGAGCTAGGGTTGTGGCGACTGTGAGGGAGAGGGAAGATGTGAAGCTAGGGTTTAGTTAATGGGCTTGGGCTTTTCAATTTTATTTTTGGACTAGTAAGTAATGGCTAGAAATTTGGCCCATACCTAGATATTTATTGTCATATACTATATAGTGTATATATATATATTATGTAAATTTTCTAAAATATATGGAATAATTAAATAGAATGACCAAAATCGACTAATCGCGATTAATCGCGATTAGTTTTTTGGTCGGTACCATGGCGACTAGGTTCGACTAGGCGATTTGTAAACATTGTTCAGTGGTATTGAAGGTTTGAAAATGTGCTAGATGTGCTACAGTATTGCCTGAAACAGAGTTAGAGCACTTTGTCTGTTTTGAGATAACTCCAGAAATTGTCAAAGCACTGTACTGGATTGAAATCAGTACTGCATTTGGAAATTTAGTCCAGTGTTTGATTCTATAATCATTTTTGTATCGAAGAATCAATTTTACTGTTCAGTTGTTGTAGTTGTCACTGAGACATCTATATAGTCAGGTTCTTTGCATTATATAGTGTTTCTGAAATTTGTGATCAGCTGAATACTTTTGCTGAAAATTTGAGGCTGCAATTTTGAGGAAGAAGTTTACTGTTCTGAAACTTTCTTTTTCACTGTGATTCATCTCAGCCAGGAACTTTAAATCCTTCAGTAGCATCTGTCTTTTCCTTGTTCAATATCAGTATTTGTAGCTTTTCTGAAATCCTTGAAACTGAACATTGTACTTGTCTGATTTGAAACAGTGTGTGAGTATACAGATTAATTCAGAAGGTTTGATTTCAGTTTCAGTCTCTGATTAGCTTATGTTTTGATGTGTAATTCTCATTTCCATCAATAGTGTTTAAGTTCTGAATATGTTTTCAATACTGATCTGAACTAGTTTGATTTCATAGACTTTAATCATTTTCAGAATCAGTCTTGGAGCTAATCTTGGATTCATTATGACATATTGTGTTGAGTTTGCTTGAATTCTTGATCAAAGACCCACATAATGAGTTGAGTACAGCAGAATGAAATTTTATACTCATTTTGAATGTTTTGATCTTTGTCGACCAACCATTCACCGATATCTCCCTGTCGGCAAACCAGTTGTCGATCTAGGCAGAGAATTTTGGTGATTCAAATACCAACTGTCTAATTCAACAATTGAAACTCCGATATAGACCTGAGATTGCTTTTAAGGCTGTTTTCACATTTGAACATATTTTGATTATTCAGAATCTTGAATCTTGAGTTTTAGAGGTGGGTTGGGTAATCTGAGCAGGCCATCAATTCGCAAGAATTTGTTAAGGCGCCTATTCACCACTCCCCTCTAGTCGTCATTTCGATCCCACAATGTTACACCAAAAATATATGATATTATGAATTTATGATCAATGATTTGTTTTGAGCCATATATAAATAGTATTTCAGCAACATGACTTCTCAGAACAGATAATAGAACAAACATCACGGAAAAAGTACCTCTTAATGACTTAGTCAATGCAAGTCAGTAAAACTGTCATTTTGTGAATGGAATGAGATTACCACAAATCTGGTTAGAACTTGAGAAGCTAAGAGTAATCAATACGACACAGACAAAGTTTGAGAAAGATATGTGCAAGTCTAAGAGTGGATTTGACTAGATATATGGTGTCACGAAGCTTCAGAATACTCCATATGTTGTGGGTGATATGACGCTAATATCAGTAAAAATATCCGGTACAGGTTAAATTCCAGGACAAGGGTCAAATTGATTTCTTCAGGTGCACGTGGCAATTTGACAGAGAATTAACCAAAAAAGGGGAACTTCGTTACAAGAGCTGAGCAAGTTATCCAACAAATAACAGGCAAATTGTGAGGGACAGAAGCATCAATCCTGGGTATAGTAAGCAGTGACCCTCACCTTTGGCATACGAAGGTAGAGGCACCTAGAGGTATCCCAGCCGCCTCAGCTTCACCGGCAAGGCGGCGCCCCAGCAGGGCACCGACCGGTGCCACCCTGGCCTCCCCGCAAGCCCATGCCGCCAACCGCTGCAAGTGCTGCAGCCTCAGCAGGGAGGCTGCGTCAGCTCGGGTCTTCCCGGAGTTCTCCTCGCGGATCGACACAGCCTGGTTCCCGGCCCTGGCCGCCCCCACCGCATCAGGGACGTGGTCCCCACGCTTCTTCCCCATGTAGCCGCCAAGCTGCAACCGCGAAGAGAAGATGGTGTGAGAGCGGCGTGCTGGCGTGGCCTGTCTGGACTAGTGGCAGATCCAGGATTTATATGATGGGGGCACGAAATTAAACATATTACAAAACACATGTAATATGGCGGAAATTAGCTTAATAATAAAAATAAAAATAAAGTAAATCAATGATAAACAATCAATCTAATGAAGCTAATGCTAATGAAGCTACCAACAACAGTTCTATGATCCAGCCACGACACCACATTGAAATTTGAAACTATAGATAAGGATGACACTCAATACATATAACATTTGACATATATGTTGAAGCAATGTATCATGCAATGGCACACTTTAGTTTTTATAATCAACAATAATACAAAAATCCTTTGCTAGGTGGCCAACCATTGCAACTTGCATCTTTGGTTGATAAGCAAAGAACATCTTAAAACTAAAATGTTTGGTGGGTTTTTATTTGTGATTTAAAAAAAACACTCCCAAATTGGATTCAAAACAGCACACCAAATTTCTCTGCAGTTCAAATTCATCTTCCCCCAATTATAGATTCAAAACAATGCTCATAAATTTAATATAGCTTGGTGGTTGAAGGTTGGATACTTTGGATCCACAAAGGTCTCACCGATTAGCCCCCACGCATCAACCAGCTGTACTCAGTTCACCTGCAAGGAACAACAAGGACGAAATGAAGAAGGGGAAATCAACATTTCTTGAAACATGCCAGCGGGCCGGCGGTGGCAGTGGGACTGTGCCAGGGAGATCGGAGACTCACTGTGGCAGGTAGGCAGGCGCCAACCAACCAGGGGGTGGGGGATTGGCCGACAGGGAGGGGGGCGCTTGGTCAGAGGGAGGCGAAAGGGGCAGAATGGCAGTCGGCAGATACGAGCAGGCGGCGACAGTAGAAAGGGGGCGACAAAACTGCGGAAGGGGGGCAGCTGATGCCGGTGGGGCAGTAGTGCGCCAACGGCCAACCTCCAGGGCTGATCGTGGCGGCTAGGGCTAGGAATCGTGGTCATGTGGGGAGTGAATGAGTGATGGACTGCTAGCCGCTGGGAGTGGTGAGGAGAGAGGGGGTGTTAGATAATGGGTAATTAGGTTGTCTATTGGACGGCACAATTAATTTGGGGGGTACAACTGTACCCCTTGCTCATGGCAGAGGTGGAGGGGGTTTATCATCCTCTGCTGTCATGGTCGGGCGCACATACACCAGGCGCCATAGGGCCCGAGACGTGCGCCGAGCCCAGGAACGCGCAGCTGAGCGCACGGCGAGCATGCAGGGAGGCGCGCGCGGCGCGGCCACCAGCGACGGTTAGGAGGAAAAGTAGGATTTAGTTCTATTAGTTATCCCTAAATAAGTGGAGTTTGTTTCTCCAAGTAGTTGGGCCACAGGCTATTTATATGCCATGTACCGAACAGATCAAGGATCAAGCAGATTATTATCAATCTAATCTCCCTCCTTCTACCTAAGCCGGCGATCAGGGGGGATAACCCGATCGGCGAGGACGACACAGGGGCATAACCCGGCCGGCGACCACGGACCGCGACTACGAGCTTCATAGTCGGGGACCTGCTACCTTGGACGTCACTGCCCTTGACATCTGCCCATATTTTAACTGATTTTATAGCCGAAGCAAAGAAAGATAAACGGGGAGTGGAAGAATTAGATTTTTTTCATTTTTAATTATTATATTAAAGACACTTGCGACTCTTTTAATAAACACGATTTTTAAATAGAACTCTGCGGTTATAAACATCATTAGCATGTTTGTGTTTAGTTTTCTAAGTAACTTTTGATAAAAGCTGAGATAAAATAGTTTTTTTAACCATAACATACAAATTAAAAAACGATAGCTTGGTCAGTTTATATAAGTTTATTATATTTGATATTATTTGATAAATGGAATCGTTTTTCTTTGTTGTTAAGCATCTACTATTCTAAATAAATAATTTCACAGTTTTTTATAACTCACAGCTTATAACTTAAAAAATATGGGTTAACCAAATACATCCATAGAAAGAGTGGCCCATAAAAAACTAAACGAAACACAACCAATATCACCACCTCCAAAGACAAAACACACACCCTATTCATTGGACAAATTCTACCAACAAAGGGAATCCGCACATAGCGCGTGTTGAGAACAAACAACAGCACATAACTCATGAGAGCAAAAGCGGACTTCGTAAAAGGCAGCTATATGTAGAGATGGATACGTGATACGGCAATACTTCGATATGTGGCATTTTCTAAAAAATATGGATACAGTGATACTTCGATATGTGGCATTTTCCAAAAAACATGGATACGGCGATGCGCGCGCGCACGCACACACACACATATATAGATATATATAAGTAATACATCTAAAAATAACAACCACGGAAACATAACAAAGAAATTCTTAGTTCAATACTTTAACATGCAAATAGACACATAACTAGATAAAGTGTTCTTAGACAATAACATCCTCACATGACAATACGACATAATTAAGTAACAAAACTTCACTCCAAAACCCTTAAACCCTTAATTAACATGTAAATAGATGTGCACAATGCATATTGAAGTGCACAGTACGACATTGAGTAGTGTTGTTCATACTTGTCCTACATGTGCATATGCATGAGATAGATGAACTATGCAACCACTGGGTTAACTTCTGAATATGTGAAATGTGCTGCTCTAGAATATTTTATATTTTACACTCACTCAGTCCTTCGGTTACCATTCTAGTGTTCAGACAATAACAGTAGAACATCGTTCTAGGTACTGCATCTACCAATCTCAATACTCCCTATTAATCAAACCATACACATGAGAAGATTAGGAAAGATCACAAGCTGACCAAATCGAAAGCAACAATGAGATCATGCAGAATTGCACACTGCACAGACATCACAGAAAAGCAATTTTTAAGAAAAGCAGAAAGAAGAGAAGGGACCTGCTCTTGGACGATTCACAGTTGCACACTGCACCGACAGAGGATGGAGGATGCAGTAGATCTTCTCTTGGAGGATGTGGTGGCCGGCCCCAAGCCACGGCGGCACGACGAGCCGACGAAGAGAAGAGCTGAAGAGATACACGCGGCTGCGCACGGGAGACAGCGCGTCGGTGGCCGGCGGTGCGGCGGCGGTCGACGGCGAGATGTGAGGTGGCGTGAGATGTGGGCTGGGGTCTGGGGATTAGGGCGATGGGTCGGGCGAGAGGAGCCGCCCGCACCGAACACGTATCAGATTTATTTTATTTATTTGAAAAAAGAGAGAGAAATAACTAGATACACATCAGATATTTATTGTACGGTATACTTTATTAAAAAATAAAATTTGCAATCAACTCTAGTATTTAATTAACATTTTGTGTATGGCACATTGTGCTTTTGTAACAAAACCTTTCGAGATTTCTTATTGATGACATCACCTTATATGTTATTTACACGATTGAGAACTACATGTGAGAATTGATGTTTACAACATCACCTTGTTTTCTATTCCATCCGTTGGATTACGAAACAAATTCTACCTTAATTCTAAATTATAAGATATGTATTTTAATGTTAACAATTAATTACTTTCACCATATATCTTCCTTCAAATTTTTCAATCTCAGGTGCTCTATATCTGCTGACAGGAGTGGAAGAAGCACAAGGCTGGAGGGTGGGCGTGTTCAGCACTTCGGCCCATACATGTATACGCATATCCTTCAAAAGGAATAAGTCTACATAACCCCCTCACACTTTATAAATTGACTACGTAAACCCATAACGTAATAAACCATGTGTTTAATTCCCTAACCTTTTAAATATCATTTACTTAATCTCATAAGGTTCTTTTGCAAAGTGGTTTTGCACTGATGGAGCGTTACGTTAGACAAGATTGTCATATTTATTATACTCGCCTACATAAAAAACTAACAACAATGTACCCTAGACTTTTCATTCACTAAATTAGTGCATCATTTATGTTTCGGCTATTACATAATTTGTATCAAACAACAACGCATAGTAATTATTTGTCCTGATCTGGTAGAGTATAAGATATGTTATGTGTGAATACTTTGTTTGTTGTTATATATGATCTTGCTATTGAGAAACTAAAGTTTTACTGCAGGAACAAACCTGATACAATTTTGTTTCATACGGTACAATTTTGGTACAAATTTGTATCATATGGTACAACGTGAAAGTGCATCAAGGTGCATCTAGGCCCCTATTTTATTTTGGTGTATTAATGACAATATTGATCAAATGCTAATAATCAATTTGCTAAGATGATTACAGAGATGTCACATAAAAACAAAGTTCCGTTGAAACAAATTTAGAGAAAGAGCTCTATTTGGTCCAAATAGGCTCAAAAGGTTAAAATCATTGATTTATTCTTTACATTGAGTATAGGATCGCCGTACTATTAAGAGGGATGCATTTGGATTTTGTTCCAAAACTTTGTGCTCAAAGAAAAACATTTCTGAAAGATTTTTGGTCAAGTTCAAACTGAGTTCTAGAATTTTTATATTGATTGAAACTTCTGGTCTGGATCAGAACTTCTGATTTGAGCTCTCAGTTTAAAAGTTAAAATGCATCGGAACTTCCGGTTTGGATCGGAACTTCCGATTTGAGCTCTCGGCTTTGAATTTATTTTTGCATCAAAACTTCCGGTTTTGATTGGAACTTCCAATTTGATCTATCAGCCTTGAATTTATTTTTGCATAGGAACTTCTCGAGCTCTTGTTGCATCTTTTGAGAAGATTTTTCGTGGGTTGCTTTTGTTGATTTTGTTGGATTTTGTTGAAAATATTTGAGCACAAAAGTTTGAGTTGGCAAAATCTTCAAACGCATCTGTTACTCTTGGAGGATTCGTTCTCCTAGACGACTAGGAATCACTCTGCGAGCAACCAAGGAGTTTGTGGTTGTCCGGAGAAGTTTGTAAAAGCTTTCCTTGGCTTGGACAAGGATACGAAGAGAAAAACCCAAGTTTAGCATAGGCTAAGACTTGGTGAGGAAAGGGTTGAAAGAGACCCGATCTTTCGAGGTCCCTCAACGGAGACGTAGGATCGGTGGATCCGAACTCTGGGAAACATATCCTTGTCTTGTGTGCTATTGTGTTCTTATTTCTTTTAGGGTTCATACTAAGTCAAACTCTATTTTCACTCGATATATCATTTGACTTAAATCCAAGGAAACTCACTGTGTTAAAGTTTATCCTAGTACACTTGTGAACGCTTCTATTCAAGCACTTTTTTTTAGAAAAACAAGTTTTTGATTTCGCCGATTTCAGTCTGATCGGAACTTCCGATACATATCGAAACTTCCGATCCATCGAAAGATTCAGGAGATCCGACAGATCAGAACTTCCGAGAGCACTTCGGAACTTCCGATCAGGCTTTTTCTCAGAACATTATTTTTCCGCAAGAAAATTTTAAATCGCCTATTCACCCCCCTCTAGGCAACTTTCAATTGGTATCAGAGCAGGTCTCTTCGATTAAGCTTAACCGCTTGAAGAGCAAAGATGGGAAGATCTCCAACCAAGACAATAGATGGATCCGTCTCACCCAAGAGCAACGACAACAACAAAAGGGGAGCCGCATATCCTTTTGATTACTCAAAACTAAATCCTAGTTCTCATAGTAGTTCCATTCACGCGGGTCGTGCACCTTACTTTGATGGTACACAATACGTGGCATGGAAAAACAAAATGAAAACGCATTTGTCTTCAATGCATCCCGAAATATGAAGAATTGTGAAAGATGGTTTAGATTTTGATGTTTATGATGCTCAAGGAAAAGATTGGACTCCAGGGGAAGAACAAGCCCTCCACCGTAACTTTCAAGCGGCAAGTGTCATACTTTCCGCCTTGAGTCCCGAGGAGTACAACAAGGTGGATGGCATAGAAGATGCCAAGGAAATATGGGACACATTGCAAGTGGCTCATGAAGGTACATTGTCCGTGCGGGAGTCAAAGATCGAGCTTCTTGAAGGGAAGCTTGGAAGATTTGTGATGGAATATGATGACTCCCCAAGAGATGTATGACCGACTCATGGTGTTGGTCAACAAGATCAAGGGTCTTGGAAGCAAAGATATGACTGACCATGTTGTGGTCAAAAGACTTCTCCGAGCAATTGGACCAAGGAATCCAACCTTGGTGACATTACTTCAAGAAAGGAAAAACTTCAAGAAATTGACTCCAAGTGATGTGCTAGGAAAGATTGTAGCACATGAGCTAATGGAGGAAGAAGCAAAAGAGGTGAAGGACTTTGCCAAGTACACAAATAAAAGCAAGATTGTAGCCTTAAAGGCTAAAAAGAATGAAGACTCAAGTGATGAAAGTGGAGATGAAGAACTAGCCCTACTAGTCAACAAATTCAAGAAATTTATGAAGAAGGGCGGATATGATAATCATAAGAAGTATGACAAGAAGAAGAAGCGGTAATCTAAAAGAGGTTGCTATGAGTGTGGTGACATTAACCACTTCATAGCGGATTGTCCCAAGAAGAAGGATGAAAACTACAAAGGAAAGAACAAGTACCACAAGAAGCCAAGAGGCCACGCACACATTGGGGAGGAATGAGACTCCAACTCTGAATTCGAGTCGGAATCGGACTCCGATTCATCCAAGAAGGGAGTCGCCACCATCGCCATTGCCCATCTCAAGACTCCAAAGCCATCGCTCTTTGGAGAGTCAAGCGACGAAGACGACTACATCATCTCCCCCAAGTGCTTCATGGCAAGAAGCAAGAAGGTAACTAAAAATGATGTTTTTGAGTCTAGTAGTGATAGTAGCTCTAGTGATGATGAATCAAATGAATTATTACTTAAATCCATGAGTAGATCATGTAAGTTAAAATTTAAATAAACTTTTAAAGACAATAGAGTTGCAAGAAGCAACCATTGAGAAGCAAAAGGCAACCCTTGAAAAACAAGAGGAAACTCTTGACCATCAAGATGAGCTATTTGCTCTTGAAGAGGAAAAGAATGCGAATCTTAAATTGCTTCTTGCTAAAAAGAAGTAAAAGGTTGAGACATTGACTAATGATAACAAGTTAGTCAATGAATTAAATCTTGAGTTAAAAGAAACTATCAAGTCTCTCTCTAGTGAACTTGTGATTCTAAAAGAATCCAACAAGTGTCTAGATGAGAAACTTGAGTCTATTAATTCAAAACCTATTCCATCTTCCTCTATTGCTTCCACTAGTAATGGTTGTGCTAAATGTTATACATTTGATTTAAATGCATATGAGACTAACATGAAGAAAATAGAGATCGTATGAAAAGAAAATGAAAGGCTCGACACCTTAGTAAGCTATGGGTGTATCAAGACCTACAAGTCAAATGATGCTCTATACAATACGCTCAACGCTAAAGATAATATTGAGAGGCGTGGGCTTGGTTATCACCCTAATGAGACCAAGTCCACCCCTAAAGTGAAGAACAAGGGTAAAGAGGTAATCAAGTGTGTGAGGGAAGAGGGTGCTCCACAAAAGGCCAACAACAAGCCTCACGCCTCACAAGCTACTTTTTATGCTTCATACCTAGTTAAGAGGAACCACCGTGGTAAAGTGGTTGCCAAATTTGTACGAAATAGAAATGAAAAACCTCTTAAGAAAATTTGGATTCCTAAAGACCTTGTTACTAACATTGAAGGACCCAAAAAGATTTGGGTACCTAAAATCAAGAACTAATATCTTGTAGGAATATGCCTCCAGTGGATCAAGTTAGGTGATGGATAGTGGATGCACCCATCACATGATCAGAGAGAAGAACATGTTCATCACCTTTAATCCAAATCAACATCAACATGAAACAATTGTGTTTGGCGACAATGGAGAAGGTGAGGTATTGGTTATAGGTAAAGTTTCTATCACAAGTAATTTTTCAATTTCAAATGTCCTTCTAGTTGAATTATTAAGTTACAATTTACTTTCCATTTCACAATTATGCGAAATGGGATATAATTGTAACTTCTCTCATGAGGGTGTGACCGTTTTGAGAAGAATGATAATTCCATGGCATTCATGGGTAGGTTGAAGGAAAAGTTATACCTTGTCGACTTCGTACAAGATAAAATGGAACCAGAAACTTTCCTAGTTGCCAAGTCTAGCATGGGTTGGCTATGGCATCGCCGACTAGCTCATGTTGGGATGAGGAATTTGGCAAAACTTCTCAAAGGGGATCACATTCTAGGACTAACAAATGTTGTTTTTGAGAAAAATAGGTTGTGTAGCGCATGTCAAGCCGGAAAGCAAGTTAGAGCGCCACACACTGCCAAGAATATCATGACTATAAAGAGGCCACTTGAGCTCCTTCACATGGATCTTTTCGGACCCGTGCCCTACATAAGCATTGGTGGTAACAAATATGGTTTTGTTATTGTAGATGATTATTCTAGATTCACTTGGGTGTTCTTTTTGCATGACAAAGGAGAAACACAAGAAATCTTTAAGAATTTTGCAAGAAGAACACAAAATGAGTATGAATTAAAAATCAAGAAAGTGATGAGCGATAATGTAACACACCAAATTTTCAGAGAAATAAAAATACCTTTTATTATATTTTTCTGGACTTTAATGCTATTTATGCCCAAATGAACTGAAACCAAGAGGAGATGTCCAAACCAGAGGCTAAGAAAATTTGTATGTGATCCCAAGGCCAAGACATATTTTTGAGAATTTTTACAAATTTTTATCACCCTTGGAAGCAACCCAAATATTTTAAACCATTTTTAGCAATTATTTTTATTCAGAAAAGAATTTAAAACAGTAACGGCCCCTTCCCTCTCAGCTAGCCGGCCCAGCCCACTCCCTCCCCGTGCCCCCTCACTAACGAACGGGCCCCCTAGTCAACGACCCCCTCTCCCTCCGCGCGCGCGCTCGACACCCCAACTCCACCTGTCGGCGCCAACATTCCCCCCTCTCTCGGCCGAGCCCAACCCACTTGTCAGCCGCGCCCGTCGCCACACCCACGTCCCCGCGCACGCTGACCTCCGTGGCCCACACATCAGACTCGTCGTCCACCTCGCGCTCTCTCCCAAATCTCACCGGCCGATGACCTCACCCCACGATCCGCTCCCGCTGGCCCCCTCCCATTAAATCGGCGCCATTAACATGTCCCCCGAGGCCCGCCAGCCGTTTCCCCGCGTTAAACCTCACGATTACACCCCGAGATCACGTTGCGCGTGCATGGCAGAGCCCCACCGATGCCATTGAAGACCCCCTCGGCTTTCCTTATATTTGTCGCTCGTTTTCCCCCGCTGGCACTTCTATTTAAGCCCTCGGCCTCCACCGTGTACAGCCCGCACGTCCAATTGCACTTAGACCGAACAGAGCACCCGCGACACTCCACTTAACACCACACTGCCGCCCTCACTCTAGCCGTCGCTCGCCGTCGCCGGAGTCCTCCCCCGTCCTCGGCGACCACACCATTGTGACCACAGATGCCACCCCGACCTCGGCCACCACTCCATTGACAACAAGACCCACCGGAACACCAATGTCGACGAGCACCCAAACGCCTCCGCCGCCCCCACTCATTGTTGGCCGCAACCCGACGACCTCAGACCTCCGCAACGATACCTTCTTGTTCCCCTCGTCGTCCCCTTTCCATTTCTAAGCTCGGATAGGACCGCCATCGCTTGTCGTGGCCGCTGGCCCGCTCGCCGTCGCCGGAGAAGATCGGCATGAGTAGAGTACTCGTGTCGTGTCAGAATAAATCGTGACCGTTAATACTTAAAGTTCGTGCAATTTAATTAGATCCGTCAGATCTCGACAAAGCGTTATGTTTGAATCGTGTGCGTCCATTAATACTTAAAGTTCATATTGAATCTGGCCCATCGGATCGTAGCGAAGGGGTATGTTTTAATCTAGATCGTTCATTAATACTTAAAACCTATGTTTAATCTGAGCCATCCATCGCGTACCGGTTCGACATTTTAATCATGGTAGTTCGCGTCCACTTAACGCCCCTGCCTTGCCCGTGGCCGCCCGATCGCGATCCAACGACGATCCGCGATCCAGCGCACGCGCACAGTGCGCGGGTTCACGGTGGATCCGGTTCACCGTGGACCAACGACTGTTTTGAGTTTAAATTAAATTCCAGAAATTGTTTAAACTTCTAAAATTCATATCTTACTCATTTTAACTCCAAATTTAACCATTTCAATTCCAGAAAACTTATAATTTTATTCTCTACTTGTTTATGCAATAAAAACAGTAGGTTTACTTTGAGTATTTTATTTTTATTTAATAAAGTATTTAAGGACCGTTTAGGATAAATTCTTAATTCTTTTAGAAAAATCCCTAACTCCATAAAATTGCCTTAAAAATTTAAATAATAATTTCAAAATAGTTCATAGTTGTTACGGCGACGCGGCGATGCGCGGCGACCTAGCACCTTCACAACTTTACAGCGCTTATGGCGCGCGGCGTGGCGTCGCCATAGACACATCGGCGTGGCGACCAATATAGAAAAATAGCTTATATAATTTAAGGATTTTAAAAAATATATCAATATATAAGTACTAAATTGCAAATAAGAATAGTAATATAGTATTATAAAAATAGCAATTTCATATCAAGTTGCAATAATATTAATTTATATATCTTATAAAATAAAAAAATATATAATTAAAATTGCAATAAAATATATAAAATTATGTCTAATATTATATTTAAATTTTCATTTAATAATCTGTTTTATAAATTTGATCCAATAGCCCATTTAAAGCCCAGTCTGAACTAAAGTCCATTTCCTAACCCTAATTTTCTCAACCCCTCCCTTTCTCTCTCTCACCTCCCTTTCTCTCCAGCGCCGCCACACAATCCCCTCCCCCCTCTCTCTCTCACTTCCCTCTCAACCACTGGCCGCCGCACTCCTCTCCCTCCTCTCTCTCTCACCTCCCTCTCAGCCGCCGGCCGCCGCACTCCTCTCCCTCCTCTCTGCCATCTTACGCACCGGCGCTCCTGGCCGTTCGCTCGTCGCGCTTGGCCGTGCCTCACCTGGCCTGGCCGCGCCGCGTCTATTGTTGCGCCTCGTTGTGCTGCTCGCTTTCTCCTCTCTCTCCCTTCTGTATGTCGGGCGCCATGGCCGTGGCGGGCGCCACGCGATGCCATAGCGACGCCACGCTCCTGTGGCGCTCGCCATAGGCCTTCGGGCGATATGGCGTGGCGTGGCGAATTGCAATTTTCCGCCACGGCGATATGGCGACGATATGGCGACGATATGGCGACGCCATAACAACTATGGAATAGTTCATGACTTCACTTCATGTATTTTAGCCCAATCAAAACCTTTATGTTGTCATGTGATTTTAGAATGTTTGATTGATGTAATGTTTATTATATGCAACGAGAAGATTACAACGCCGCCGAGGAGCCGGAATACTACCCGGAAGTTCCTCCCTCACTCTTCGCTGAACAAGGCAAGTCACCAAATCAATCTTTTGAGCATATTGAACCTAGTATTTCTTAAACTATCACTAAAACACATAGGTTATACATGCATTAGTCAAATGAAAGTATTACATTATATTTATTTAGATCCCCGACCTTGAAGTGCAAACCCAAGCCATGCTATCAAGCCTAAACTCCTTGTCACCATACTATTAGTATTATTAGATAGTGTCAAATGTATTGGCACGATTGCTATAGGTTAAAAATGAGTCGTAGAGGTTTGGGTTCTACTATATGATCCCCGATATTCTCATCCCTGGATTTCTGTTGGTGATAGAGTTTTGGTTAAGTGTGTGAGCATGGTGGGTTCCGAGTGCAAGCTAGGGCATTGGTCGGTAGCACCCAGGGCACTATAAGGACTAGTCTGCGGGATCCGTTGCAATACATTTCCGTACTAACCACAAGTCTAGTGGGTAAATCCTAACTAAGGTATGGAGTGTTCCAACTCGAGGCACCACTTGGAAATGGGTCAAGTAGCACCTGCGGGTGGCTTGTACCGACATGGCGCAAAAGGGGGTGCGACGTTAGCCCGGAGTGGCACGAGTTCCTGTGGTATAGGTCATCTCGTTACACTTTGGTGTATGGGATGAGTGTGTGCATTGTTGGTACAGTGTTACACCTCTGATCAGGGTTTAAATCTTTTCGAAAAATCGATCCCACGGTCAAGGGCAAGTTGCGTGACTACTCGCAGTTAGTTTACCTTTATGAATGTTGCATGATGACTTGGCATGTAAAGACTGTTGAGCGAGGAGGGAAAACGTACTCCTCGAGTTAGATGATATTATGTTCATGTTTATTATTCCAAATGATTAAATTTGACTACACTAAATGCTACAACTGAAAAATGTATTTTTCCGCACTTTTAGCCATTATCATTCCTTTGTTATTATCCCACATTATTATTGCATTCTCGGTGGCTTGTTGAGTACTTTTGTGCTCATACCCGTTGGACAAACACTTCATAGGCCGCCTACTACGAGGAAGATGGTCTGGAGTAGCGACCCAGTCAAGAAGAAGATCTTGAAGAAGACATTCGTCATGTCGTATTGTTTGTATAGTTTCTTTTAATTTTACACTTATGTAATAATGTGGTCTGCGAACCACGAATGTTTGCCCGTATGTACATTGTCGCATGAAGAACCTCTTGTAATTATTTTTTTCTTTGGAAATTCAATAATGTTCTGATTTGGTAAATCGAGGCGTCACAGATAATGGAGGTGAGTTCAAGAACACTCACATTGAGAACTTTCTTGACAAGGAAAGGATCAAACACGAGTTCTCCGCTCCATATGATCCACCTCAAAATGGAGTAATAGAGCGGAAGAACCGAACTCTAGTAGAGGCGGCGCGGACCATTCTAGATGAGTACAAAACATCGGACATCTTTTGGGCCGAAGCCGTAAACATCGCATGTCATGCCATCAACCGTCTCTATCTCCACAAGATTCTCAATGAAACGGCTTATTAGCTATTAACATGTAATAAACCAAATGTCTCAGACTTTAAAGTCTTTGATAGCAAATGTTACGTTCTTGTTAAAGGGCCAAGAAGTTCAAAATTTGCCTCTAAAGTAGATGAAGGCTTCTTGGTCAGATATGAGTCAAATGCACATGCCTATCGTGTTTTCAACAAAACCACTGATGTTGTTGAAGTCACTCGGGATGTGACATTTGATGAAACTAATGGCTCTCAAGTAGAGCGAGTTGATCTAAGTGATGTAGGTGATGAAGCACCTCCATGTGAAGCAATAAAGAACATGCCCATTGGAGATATTAGGCCAAGAGAAGATACTCCTACGGAACAACAAGAAGATCAACTAGAGACTCAACAAGAAGGTAATCCCACTCAACAGCAAGCGGTGTTGGAAGAAGAACAAGAAACTCAAAATGAAGTTACTCAAGAAACAACTCAACACCCAAGAGTCCACCAAAGCATTCAACGAGACCATCTCGTGGACACCATCTTAGGAGACATTCAAAAGGGAGTAACCACTCGTTCTAGAATTGCAATTTTTTGTGAGTGTTACTCTTTTGTGTCTTCTTTGGAACCTATCAAAGTGGAAGAAGCTCTTGAAGACCTAGATTGGATAATGGCCATGCAAGAAAAGCTCAACAACTTCAAGAGGAATGAAGTTTGAGAGTTGCTGGAAAGACCAAAGCAAAACGTAATCGGCACCAAATGGGTATTTCGCAACAAGCAAGATGAGCACGGCATGGTCACAAGGAACAAAGCAAGGTTGGTTGTTCAAGGCTTTATACAAATCGAAGGTTTGGATTTTGGTGAGACTTATGAACCAATAGCTAGGCTTCAGTCAATTCGAATATTATTAGCCTTTGCTACTCACCATGATTTCAAGCTTTATCAAATGGACGTGAAAAGTGCATTCATAAATGGACCAATCTCCGAATAGATCCAAGTTATCTACTAGCGGGTACAGACTAGACACTTGAACAGAATAGATCTCCTAATCACACGCCCTCATATACATATCAATGAAAAAATATCGTAATTTTACCTAAGCACAATTTCTAAACCAAAACAAGGGAGGATAAAAATTTTCCTGAAAAACCACGAAGAGTTAGCGCAAGCATGGGGATTCAGTTAAACCCTAAGACAAATTTTGGCATCAAAATCCTAATCTGTGTTAGTTCGTGGCAGTTTTCACCAAAAACCTACGCGATGGACTCACGTGATATTGTAAGCAGCAAAGATAATATACCTCAGCAAAACGAACAGCAATCAAAGCAAGATAGGTTTCCTTACCCCAAAGGAATCAATCCAGGTACGGATCCGCGCGACTCCAATGGCGGGGAGGGCAACAACGCCTCCGCCTAGGCTCGTTCGCTTCGGTAGAAGACGACCTAGGCGCAAGTTTGCGGCGGCGAGGAGCTCGGCCTCGACGCCCCCTGCGAGAGTAGGGAGCGCGGCGGCGCGGGCAATCGGCGGGCACCAGCGGGGAGAGGGAGAGGCGGCTGGCCGGCTGCTCTCCCCCCTGAGACGCCGGCGGCGAGGCCGGGGTTAGGGTTTAGGGGGGGCGCCGGAGATCCCAAACCAACGGAAGAGACGGGGCGGCCGACTCGAAATGGGGGACTCCCTCTGGCCCCCATTTCACCGTGAGGTCACACTACAATTGCAGAGCTTGTTTCAAAGAAAACTTGGAGATGGGCCTCTTTCTAAGAGAATATTACAAGCTTAGATTAGATCAAAGGGTTTTTTTAGATATATGTCATTATAATTATTGTGTTTTGAAACTTTGCCACTACAATTCATCTATTTGGATATATGTCATTCCGGAATTGCAGCTCTCACAAAATCTAATGGCATATTTCAGATTTTTCTAAAATTATAATGGCATATTTCGGAATTTTCTAAATTTGTAATGGTATAGTTCGGAGTTCTCTGGATTTGTAATGGCATGAATCTAAATACGTGAATTGTAATGGCATTTCTCCAAAGTCGCAAAATTATAATGGCATGGATCCAAATTTCCATAAATCAAATTGTGTTTATGTCTATCACCCCTCAAATGGTAGTTATCTATTAGATTTATCGTCTTTGACGGAGGATACTAGCAATTGATGCATTCCTACTACTCAATATGAACTAAATAGAATAATAAACAGAGAAATGTCTCTAAAAAATAGACTGTAAAGTGATGGGTGGAGTGAAACAACGAGTTTTGATGAAAACAAGAATTGTCATTGAATAAGTGATGGTTTAGTTTGAGGACAAGAAAGAATGTGATAATATGAGTGGAGAGTAGATAAGGTGACCATAGAGATTGAACATAAGTTTTCTAATTGAACTAAACATTAAAACATTTGTCTAACAATAATCTAGAAAACATTGTACCAAATGTGTTCCCTAAGCTTCAAAACAACCATATACCTCCTAATATTGTTACCTACTAACCCATTCCTTTGGAGCAACACATGATGTGGGCACGGTGGCTTGCACAGTAGCATTGTTAGACCAAATCTTGTATTGCATTGTAATTGTTGTTGCCCCCTCTAGCCATTTATGTGTCCTTTAACATTATTCAGCACCATATTCTCAAAAAAGCAATAGACACTAGTTGAATAATCGGGTACATACTCGCACCTAGCCCACCTCGATGGGCTTAACCATCACTGCAAAACAAGGTCAATAAAATAATACAGGCATAATCCAAATAAGATGTGAAATGTAAAAAAATACATACCATATAGTGAGTAGAGATCCATTGAGGGCTTCATGTAGAATGCGATGATCCTATGATGAATTCCTCATGAATTGAAGGAATGGAAGTAGTGTAGAGGTTGTTGCTAATGACATGGTGGCTATAACTTTTGATGGATGGCTTTGTGGAGACATGGAGGTGGGAGAAGTAGTAGGAAAGGTGGCGACAAAGTGGATCTAAACAACGATGGCGCCCGAATGGATCTAAACGACGGTGATGACCAAAGTGGATCTAAACAACGGTGGCGGGCGAGTGGATCTAAACAACGGCGACGGTCGAGTTGATCTAAACAACGATGACAGCCGAGTGGATCTAAACAACGGCGATGACCGAGTGAATCTAAACAATAGCGATGCCCGAGAGAATCCTTACCATATGGGGAATAGAGAGCCATTAAGAGCTTCATGTAGAATATGGCGATGAATATACCCATGATGAAGGCATGGAAGTAGCATAGAGGTTGTTGCTAACAACATGGTGGCTAGATGATCGGAAGGGGAGCCGATGGAGATAAGAGAAGAATTTGATTACAGATTCATCTAAAATCGGCTGGATAGGTTACTTGGACGGTAAGTCTACGGACTATAAATATGTATCCCTTAGGTTAGGATTAGTTAACTCTCATTCAATCAATAATCGGCACATCGCCACCCTTGTGCCCCAAGGTTATCTGGTGGGACTCGGCCTCTCTGAGTTAGGCTGCATTAGTTTGATCTCTACCGAAGTGGTGAGTCTCGCCACCCCCGACTTTCGTGCCAACTAGGTTAGTATCAACACGACTGCATTGATCCAGTTCGATCTCTTGAGGAGAACAGTGAAACAACACGGTCATTGGTTGTTCTTAGTGTATTTGGCTAGGTCTAAGGCTGCATCGGTTAGGTTTGATCTCTTAAATTGAAGTAATTTGGGTTTGATAGCTTGAGGCTTCATCGGTTAAGTCTGATATCTCTTATTGCTGTATCTTTTTCATGTCGTATACTATTCATCTAAATAAAGTTTGCCTGATTCGTTGATATATTGTTTAGATCATCATGACTAGCTACAATCTCGGTAGGTCCGATCTAGTTATTGTGATGATTTCCATGAAACAGCTTATTAGTTATTAACCGATAACAGACCAAATGTCTCAGACTTTAAAGTCTTTGGTAGCAAATGTTACGTTCTTGTTAAACGGACAAGAAGTTCAAAATTTGCCTCTAAAGTAGATGAAGGCTTTTTGGTCAGATATGAGTCAAATGCACATGCCTATCGTGTTTTCCACAAAACCACCGATGTTGTTGAAGTCACTCGGGATGTGACATTTTATGAATCTAATGGATCTCAAGTAGAGCGAGTTGATCTAAGTGATGTAGGTGATGAAGCACCTCCATGTAAAGCAATAAAGAACATGCCCATTGGAGATATTAGGCTAAGAGAAGATACTCCTACGGAATAACAAGAAGATCAACAAGAGACTCAACAAGAAGATAATCCCACTCAAGAGCGAGCGGTGTTGGAAGAAGAACAAGAAACTCAAAATGAAGTTACTCAAGAAACAACTCAACACCCAAGAGTCCACCAAAGCATTCAACGAGACCATCCCGTGGACACCATCTTAGGAGACATTCAAAAGGGAGTAACCACTCGTTCTAGAATTGCAATTTTTTGTGAGTGTTACTCTTTTGTGTCTTCTTTGGAACCTATCAAGGTAGAAGAAGCTCTTGAAGACCCGGATTGGATAATGGCCATGCAAGAAAAGCTCAATAACTTCAAGAGGAATGAAGTTTGAGAGTTGCTGGAAAGACCAAAGCAAAACGTAATCAGCACCAAATGGGTATTTCGCAACAAGCAAGATGAGCACGGCATGGTCACAAGGAACAAAGCAAGGTTGGTTGTTCAAGGCTTTATACAAATTGAAGGTTTGGATTTTGGTGAGACTTATGAACCAGTAGCTAGGCTTGAGTCAATTCGAATATTATTAGTCTTTGCTACTCACCATGATTTCAAGCTTTATCAAATGGACGTGAAAAGCGCATTCATAAATGGACCAATCTCCGAATTGGTACATGTGGAGCAACCACCCGGATTTGAAGATCCAATCCAACCCGACCACGTCTACAAGCTCCATAAGACATTCTATGGGCTCAAGCAAGCCCCTAGAGTATGGTATGAATATCTTAGGGACTTTCTCATAAGGAAAGGCTTTGAAATAGGCAAAGCCGAATCTGAGGAAGAAAAATCAACTAGTGTTGAATCATGTGATAAGAGCTTGCAAGGACAAGCATCTGTTTGACTTGATGGGGTTGAAGCAAGACTGGTGTGAAGAGGTCGTCTATCAATTCTACACCACTCTCTTCTAGACCGTTGAGGATGATGAGCCCTTTTATCACTAGAGGATTAAGGGAATTGATTATGAGGTATCCATCTCCGACTTTGCCATCATTCTTGGGCTCGATCGAAATGACCTCAATTGTCATAGATTAGACCAAGAGCATACTTTGGAGGCAGATCATGTGAGTTACCTCTACCAGCCATATTTATATCTTGCGGGGATGACCAAGGGTCTCCCCCACTTTCTTTGAGGTATTGAACAACATGTTTAGGAAGACCTTGCTGCCAAAGCAAGGAGATGCCACCCATCTATTGTCCAATACCAGAAACTTGTTGAGTGCCATGAGGGAGGACCAACCCCCATTCAGTGTGGCTCACTTTCTTTGTAGCCAGATCTGGAACTGCTTAGTGTTGCCCAAGAGGAGTCTTATCTATGCTCCTTACATTCAAAATATTATCAACATTGTCACTCGCCTGAAGATGGTTACTAAACTGGAGCACGGTGATATCACTCCCAGAGCACCCAAGGCTTTAGCTCCAGCTTCATCTTTTGCTTCAGATCGAGTTGCTCATGTGTCTTCTCACCCTCCTTCCCCTCCCAGTGGTCAAGCTTCTGGATCCAGGTCCTTGCCTTCCTCTTCTCCTATAAAAAGGATGCTCTCAAAGATATTCACCATGTACCGTGGCATACCAGTTGCCATGGATGCTCAGAGAGAAGTATCCAGGGAGCTCTACTGGACCGTGAATGAAGCTCAGCAGTGAGCTGGTGTGCCACCTATGGCACCTTGGCATGCTCGCTATGATGAGTTTTATGCTACTGTGGGAGCTGAAGTTGGTGATGATCCTTATGCTTACTTCTTTGGTGCTGCGGACATCGTCCATCAGCATCCACCTCCGCCTCCACCATAGTCTCAGCCTCGTCAGTTCTCTTCTTCTAGAGATGCTTCCGATAGCAGTGAGGAAGAAGCCAAGAGCGACTCCGTGTGATTCTAGTATTTTTCTCTCTTTTTGGTGTCTTTGATGCCAAAGGGGGAGAAAAATCAAAGAAGTTTAGTCTAGTTAGTTTAGTTAGATTGTTTCTCTTTCCGTGTCACGAACACTTGGCTTGAAATAATGTTGAACCACTATTCACTCTACACTTGTGTATGACATGGATGAACTCTCATGGATGCTTGATTTGCTTCAAGTTTAATGTTATTAGTTATAAACCTGTGTTTTGTGGCAAATATGAGCTATTTGTGATTCTCAAATATGATTAATTAGAGATGCCCTAAATGCTACATATGTTTCTTGTGAACTTATGCATACATTTAGTGGGAGCTAAATTGCTAAAGTTGCATCTCTTGTATCAAGTTTATCACTTCTTTGATCATGTTGTCATCAATCACCAAAAAGGGGAGATTGAAAGTGCATCTAGACCCCTATTTTATTTTGGTGTATTAATGACAATATTGATCAAATGATACTAATCAATTTGCTAAGATGATTGCAGAGATGTCACATGAAAAGAAAGTTCTGTTGAAACAAATTTAGAGAAAGAGCTCCATTTGGTCCAAACAGGCTCAAAAGGTTTAAATCATTGATTTATTCTTTACATTGAGTCTAGGATCACCGTACTATTAAGAGGGACGCATTTGGATTTTATTCCAAAATTTTGTGCTCAAAGAAAAACATTTCTAAAAGATTTTTGGTCAAGTTCAAACTGAGTTCTAGAATTTTTATACTGATCAGAACTTCCGGTCTGGATCGGAACTTCCAATTTGAGCTCTCGGTTTAACAAATAAAATGCATCGGAACTTCCGGTTTGGATCGGAACTTACGGTTTGAGCTCTCGGCCTTGAATTTTTTTTACATCGGAACTTCCGGTTTGGATCGGAACTTCCGGTTTGATCTCTTAGCCTTGAATTTATTTTTGCATCAGAACTTCCGGTTTGGATCGGAACTTCCGATTTGAACTCTCGGTTTGGAATTATTTTTAAATCGGAATTTCTGATGTTTCATCGGAACTTCCGAGGTGGAAGGCCAAAAGTGCCCTAACAGCTACAAACCCTTCCCCACTCACTTGTACAATTTTTTTTGCCCCCAAACTCTCACTTGCAAACCCTAACTCTCATCCTCAAGCTCTCTTGTGACTCAAGGCTAGATCTAGTGCGAGTCTTTGCGATTCGCCTTGAGAGCACATTGGAAGCCTTCTCAAACTCTTGTTGTCGCATCTTTTGAGAAGATTTTTCGTGGGTTGCTTTTGTTGATTTTGTTGTATTTTGTTGAAAATATTTGAGTACAAAAGTTTGAGTTGGCAAAATCTTCAAACGCATTTGTGATTGCCCGAAGAAGTTTGTAAAAGCTTCCCTTGGCTTGGATAAGGATACGAAGAGAAAAACCCAAGTTTAGTATAGGCTAAGACTTGGTGAGGAAAGGGTTGAAAGAGACCCGATCTTTTGAGGTCCCTCAACGGAGACGTAGGATCGGTGGATCCGAACTCCGGGAAACATATCCTTGTCTTGTGTGCTATTGTGTTCTTATTTCTTTTAGGGTTCATAATAAGTCAAACTCTATTTTCACCCGATCTATCATTTGACTTAAATCCAAGGAAACTCATTGTGTTAAAGTTTATCCTAGTACACTTGTGGACACTTCTATTCAAACACTTTTTCAAAAAAACAAGTTTTTGATTTCGTCGATTTCAGTCTGCTGATCGGAACTTTCGATACATATCGGAACTTATGATCCATTGGAAGATTCAAGAGATCCGACAGATCGGAACTTCCGACAGCACTTCAGAACTTCCGACCAGGTTTTTTTCAGAACATTATTTTTCCACAAGAAAATTTTAAATCGCCTATTCACCCCCTCTAGGCAACCTTCACAACCTTGTTCCAATGTCAAATTACATATTACTTGTACTATTTTTTATTTCATACAGTTGTAGCATTGTTGAAACCCTGTAAGCGGATGAGGGCTAACGATTAAAGTGTGGGGTAATACACACCATGCAACAAACGTGACCATTTGATCAGTTTTGCATTTTTATTGTGATTGTCGTATGATACACTTGGGTTTTATATGAAACAAATAGATATCATAGTCTAACAAGAGATCAATTTTTTCATCATGGTACATACATATTTATATGATATAAACATGTACAAGTTAGTATTTGTAACGCCCTGATTTTTCAGAAATGAATAAATTGAAGAAAATGAAATTTTAAATAAATAAACTGAGTTTTAAAATAAAATGATTGAAATAACAAAGAATTAAAAATCTCAAGAAAGGATTCAATTTTTGGTTTGGAAAATTTTTGTTAAAATTCTCCAAGTTAATAATATATGTTTTTTCTGCTCCTTCTACCATTCCACGTGGGAATAGGAGGGAAGGCGCTCATTATTTATACCATTCTAATATTATTTAATATCAATGATAGATCACGTTGTAGTCTTTTTTTTATCCGCACTTCACAGTAAAGGCAGCATCCCCCACACATCTACCCTCCAGGCCCAGGCCGTTCATGTAGGACCTTCCCAGAGCTCTCCTCGCGGAGAAGGTGCTGCGAGAGCGGCAAGGCCAGTCGTCCTGTCCCGACTCCAGGCAGCACAAAAGGCGGAGGGGGAGCGGCAGCACGAGATTGGCGGCGGCGAGAGGACGCCCACCGTCTACAGGCGAGCCCACGACTACAGATGATCTCGGTTGATTCCAGGCAGTTCACAGACTATGGCATAGAACCAAACAAGCTAGCCTTAAATCGAAAATGCAAGGTCATTACGAAGATTTGAGGGGTAATTGCTCCTTCGCAAAAGAAATCATTGATAATCTACAGCCAGAATATAAGGATGAAGTTATCGTTTATTATCCAACACTGGTCAACAGCCTCAGCTGAAAGTACATCTATCTGTGAAGCACCATAAACAGCAGCAAACTATTACAAAAATGTTGCCTCACGAAAATTGTCAGGTGGCCAAAGAAATAACAAGATGTTAAACACAAGTCCAAAGTCACAAACAAGTTGTACCCCTGTCTAATCATAGCCACATCACAACAGCTGAAGCTTCACCAGTGAGTGGGGCAAGCTTTGCCTCTTGCCATGCAACCCGATGTTCGTGCTATTCCATGCACCAGCTGCAAGGCCTCGGTGGGTGCAGCAACAGCCAACTGCCAAGCTCAATGGCAACAAGCCGAATATGGAAACAAATCAATGCCTCTAATCAGGATTCAGAGGCCGCTGTGCACAGTTAATGAAAGTTGTCAGTAATAAACCTCAACGTTGCATGCATTTCCACCAAACCTTCTAAAGGATCTTTCAGCCACTCACAATTTCCAGCTGTCCTACATTAAATACATACCTACACCCAGAAAAGAAAAAAGGGGAGGGAAAAAGGAGTAAGGCAACAAAAGATTTTGGTAGTACAAAAACTACATGACTACATTCTGGATATCCAAACAATGAAGGTTAGTCCATTCCTAACAGCCAAATCAAGACAACAAATATAATAAACCTTTCACAATAGCAACCCTCATGAAGAAATTGTGGCTTCTTTTCTGGAGAAAATGTTTTATAGAACTGCCAATAAAATGCACCCCTTGCATACGTCACAAAAGAGGGGAGAAACTGTACATGATACTGCAGAATAGTTTAAAATACTTGTAAATGTCAGAGCATGTAACATTAATTTCGGGGATTAAATTACCACATTCTTAAGCAGAAGAGCTAATTGAGCAAAACATAGAAAATAGCAGCAACTGAGAACATGGCAAGGGGCAGTAGTACTGACAATCTTGGTTGAGAAAAACAACTAATGAATTTCCCCATCTTCTCCAAGTTCACCATCTTCAAGGTCATCACGTGCTCCATTTCTGCGGGAGCTATCTTGATCCTTTTTGTGTCTTTTGTGGCGGTTTTCACTATCAGAGTCTGAAGCGTGGGTAGGCTGCATGAATGACATTCATAAAATCATTACATTTTCTAATGAAATGTATTCAATAAGAATAAACATGTAATTTACACCAAAGATTTGCTGCTGGGTACAAATATCATATTCTCCCTCTTTGATTTTAGAAGGTTAATCTTTGTAGTCAGTTGGGTGTAGCTGAATGAATGACATTCATAAAATCATTACATTTTCTAATGAAATGTATTCAATCAGGCTAAACATCATGTAATTTTCACCAAATATTTGCTGCTGGATAAAAAATTACAAATATCATATTATCCCTCTATTTGATTTAATAGTATTTTGATTTTAGAATGTTAATATTTGTAGTCAGTCACAACTACATTTATTGCAAAGATTATACCATTAAATTCATATATCAAAAAGCTTTCACCCAAAAGGTAGGTTTGCTGCATGAATGACATTCATAAAATCATTACATTTTCTAATGAAATGTATTCAACCAGACTAAACATCATGTAATTTACACCAAAGATTTGCTGCTGGGTACGAATATCATATTCTCCCTCTATTTGATTTTAGAAGGTTAATCTTTGTAGTCAGTTACAAGTACATTTATTACAAAGATTGTACCATTAAATTCATATATCAAAATGCTTTCACACAAAAGGTGGGTTTGCTGAATGAACAACATTCATAATGTCATTACATTTTCTAATGAAATGTATACAATCAGGCTAATCATCATGTAATTTACATCAAAGATTTGCTGCTGGATACCAATATCATATTCTCCCTCTATTTGATTTAATAGTATTTTGATTTTAGAGAAGGTTAATCTTTGTAGTCAGTTACAACTACATTTATTACAAAGATTATACCATTAAATTCATATATATCAAAATTCTTTCACAAAAAAGGTGGGTTTGCTGAATGAACAACATTCATAATGTCATTACATTTTCTAATGAAATGTATACAATCAGGCTAATCATCATGTTATTTACATCAAAGATTTGCTGCTGGATACCAATATCATATTCTCCCTCTATTTGATTTAATAGTATTTTGATTTTAGAGAAGGTTAATCTTTGTAGTCAGTTACAACTACATTTATTACAAAGATTATACCATTAAATTCATATATATCAAAATGCTTTCACACAAAAGGTGGGTTTGCTGAATGAACAACATTCATAATGTCATTACATTTTCTAATGAAAAGTATTCAATCAGGCTAATCATCATGTAATTTACACCAAAGATTTGCTCCTGGATACAAAATTAGAAATATCATATTCTCCCTCTATTTGATTTAATAGTATTTTGATTTTAAAAGGTTAATCTCTGTAGTCAGTTACAACTACATTTATTACAAATATTATACCATTAAATTCATATATCAAAATTCTTTCACCCAAAAGGCAGTTACAACTACATTTATTACAAATATTATACCATTAAATTCATATATCAAAATTCTTTCACCCAAAAGGGGGGTTTGCAGAATGAATGACATTCATAAAATCATTATATTTTCTAATGAAATGTATTCAATCAGGCTAAACATCATGTAATTTACACCAAAGATTTGCTGCTGGATACAAAATTACAAATATCATATTATCCCTCTATTTGATTTAATAGCATTTCGATTTTAGAAGGTTAATCTTTGTAGTCAGTTACAACTACATTTATTACGAAGATTGTATCATTAAATTCATACATCAAAATGATTTTCATACAAAAGGTGGGTTTTCTGTATGAATGATATTCATAAAAACATTACATGTTCTAACCAAATGTATTCAAAAAAGTGTAAGCACCATGTGATTTACAAAGGGCTAAAGGATATTTACTGCTGAATTAGATGTTTTCCCTCTGGCTATTTTTTAAGCCACGTAGTGATTTTAAAAAGTTGACTTTGAAGATTTGGACCAATAATTAGTCAATACAGGTACGTTTATTGTAGAAAGACTTGCATCAATAGATGCATGTTTCAGAATGCTTTCACGCAACAAATGGGCTTATGGGCATACTGCATGAATGACATTTATTGCACAAAGGCTACGCCAATAGATTCATATTTTAAAATGCTTTTGCATAAGAGATGGCCATGCTGCATGAATGGCATTCATAAAATCATTACATCAAATGTATTCAATCAGACTAAACACCATGTGATTTTCACAGGAGATTTGCTGCTGAATACAAATATCATGTTCTCCCTCTGTTTATTTTAACAAGGGCTAAGAGTGTTTTAAAAGCAATTCTACCTTTCAATGATACAAATTATATTATTGAAATCAGTGTTCAAAAAATCGCTCCTAGGGAACCGAAAGGTGCTGTGCGGCACCCCCCAACACCATGATTTGCGTCAAGGCATCGAGCTGAGCAGCCCCAGCGCCTAGGCGGTCAACCGCAGCACTAGGTGGTTGACCGTGGCACCTGGGCAGCTCGGTGCGGCAGCACCAAGGGGGAGGCTAAGAGAGGTAGCCGAAGCAGGAGGATCCAGCAGCAGGAGGCGTGTGCAGCCAGATCCAGCAGTGGGAGGCATGTGCAGCACAGATCAGTCGATGGGGTTCACATGTAGCCACTCATGGGAAGTATGTGGCTTGGTGCCATGGTGGGTGGGGAGGGGAGAAGGGAGAGCAGAGAAAGGATTGAAGTGAAGACTGAAGCTGGAGAGAAGGGGGTTGAAAAGAAGAGGGGAGGGGAACACCAAGATAGAGAAAACAAGAGAAGGAATAGAGAAGATATGAGTTCACAGGAAGAGAGGAAAACCTAGGAACCGTCTAGGCGCCTCTAGGAGCTAAGCACTGGGTCACCTCCGGACTAGCGCCGAGCACCTTCTTGAACACTGATAGAAATACTATTTTTTTTATAAAAGTCTGAATTCATGTCAATGCTACTTTGCAATGACCATCAAGCAATGGAAGAGATGTTTGCAGTGTCCTACAACCATTTTCCCTTCTTTTTCACAAACATAACATGACTTAAATTCTAGTACACAAAACAAGCACAGGTAAAACCATCAACCAAAGAGTCCACACAACTGTCCAATTAAACATCACAAGACAAAGTAAAGCATGGTAGTCGAGGGGGGAGGAGGCAGCAAGGTCTGCTGATATATCAACCCTAAACCTGGCGAGTCACGAAAACACTAAACCGGCAGTTTTTACCATCTTAGTAGTACCAAGGGTTGTATGCATGATACAGTGCCATATCGGCACCAAAAACCCAATGACTAGATGCTTGATTTTTGTGAAAGCACAAATGTTATACCTTCCTTGATTTCTTGCGATCACTGCTATGTCTACGAGACTTCTTAGAGTCATCCTTTTCATCCCTTTCAGAGCTTACATCATCTGCAGTGTCATGGTAGCGTCTCTTATGCTTCTTTTCCTTGTCCTTTTCTCTTTTCTTGTCCTTCAAACCATGGCTATCAGCATCAACAGCATCAATATCCATTTCATCTCTCCTCAATCGATCCTTTCCTTTGTCCTTTTCCCTTTCTTTCTCCCTGTCTCTTTCTTTTTCTTTGCGTTCTTTCTCCTTCCTTTCTTTCTCTTTCCGCCGTTCTTTCTCTTCACGCCCCCTCTCTTTTTTTGCCTGAATAGAGGTGAAAAGGTCAAGGAAAAAAGCACAAGACAATGCTATACCTGACAAAAAGAAAGATGCTGCTGCTGATACAAGTAAAGAAGTTCCACCCATGTGTAAATGCATTTCGACACATTGCTAATTTAAGTGTAGAATTACCAATTGTAAACTGTGCTTGCTGACTTAATAAGTAGTAAATGTAGGATATCATGATTCAAAGCACTTTTATGGAATGCACGTAAGTGATACATCACATGGCAATACACGTGTTAGTACATTACCTTTTCTTCCTCCCTCAAGCGTTCTTTCTCTTTTAACCTTTCTTTCAGGTGGACAACACACTCTTCAAAAAGCTCTCTCGCGTAAGTTTCGCTGCCCAATGCCCTAATGCAAAGAATCAAATTAAAATCATCAAAACCTAGAGAAGACAAAATAACATAAAATATTAACACAGGCAGTCAGGCAATTCAGTCATCCATGGGACATATATTTTGCAAAGGAACTTCTGTTAAATCTGATGCACAATCCATTGTCTTGATTGCCATGTTTTGCAAACAAGCACATGTACCATTATTTGAAGAGTGCTGTTTTTCTGTAGCTAATATTGCACTGGATAAACATTTTATTTATAGATAGGCTATAAACAGTCTAGAGTAATATATGTACAACACTGTTAACGTGAGAATCAAGGTTCAAAAATTCTCCAATATCAAAAATATTATAAAAATTTTGTGCCATTGGTATGTGGCTATGTGCATTACTACATCTCAAGACCTTTAAAACAAGCTTTTCTTTGGTCTACTCCAACTCAGACTGTTTTTACCCTGCCAGAGTCAACCCATGTGGCATGTTTACAGAAGTAACCGACCAGCTACCATACCCATGAAAAGCCAGTACTGGATAAAGCTTATCACTTCCTGGTACATGATAACAGTGCCAGTACACTGACCAGTTTAGTGTATCTGGATTTCCCTTACCTGTACTCTTGGCTATCTTCAAATAGTGCTTTAGAATCATCCCAAGTTGAAGAAGCTGATATTTCCTGCAATTTTTTGAAAGAAATACACATCAGCACAAAAGGATAAAATTCATAAGTGCAGTCTGGTGGCGTATCTCACTGACTCTAGATAAAACACAGACCTATTTGATCATATCATTGCATCTATTGTAAAGCAAAGCACATTCATGCATGTAGTCAAACACATTGTTCAAGTTCATGCTGGAAACAACTATTTCACCAAACGGTTCCCATTAAAGCTTAAATAAAGTGCCAAATTTGTATGCTTTTCATGCTATTCAAAAGGGATGTCATGATTAATCAATATGTCACAAATATATAAACTTCAAATATAAGAAAAGCAAGAAACTGACACTCTTTCATCTGGCCAGTTTCTGGGACCGTAGTGCACAGGATTAGATATATTACTGGATCCTGAACCTTGCTCTCACTACCTCACATTAAGGACCAAAAGTGCTGAGGCATAAAGTGGAATCAATTCATGAAACCAGTGCAAAGCTATAGGAAATCAGCAATAAAAATAATCCTGACTTGAAAGCTTTCAATAAAAAACCCATCTGGCCAAAAAAGCTTATGCAATGCAGAAACAACAGTAGGATTTCTGGTTCAAACTCATCAACTACATTTCTATACAAAGATGTAAACAATTGCATCTAGAAAAATAAAGGAATCCAAAGCTTACAGCCTTAGCTCCATGTGGTAGGAGCAGGAGAGGAACTAAATAATTCCTTTTGCTCATGATTTATTCCATGACCCTTATGGGGTATTTGTAATCCAAATACAATCTAATCTGCTATCCTTATCTCCTAATAACAATCTAATCTACTAATTATTATCTTTATCTAACTAATTCAATCTTATCTCTAACTAATCTGCACATAACATGTCACCGGTTGCACGAGAGGACAGGTATGGACGAATACTTTGACGTAGATTATATTTATAGGAAACAGCCGGCCGAGGTCCCAAACCCCGGCGACGCGGTGGCGCCGTCTTGGGCCTGCGAGCCTAGGTCTAGCTCCATGCCCGAAACAGGAACAACTCTTAACAAGACTAATCTGAGGAGCTAGCCTCCCCAACCCCTTGGTTTATATAGTACCAAGGCCAATCGTAACCCTAACAAACAGCTAAATACTTGGAGATAAAGATAACTAACAAAAGAGATAAACTGAATAAACTAATCCTGAAATAGTCCTAACCATAGGGGTTAGGGCCAGCTAGGGCCTGGCGCAGCCTTGGGCTTGCGCCAGCCTCTCAAGGGGCTAGGGCTGGGCACATGCCCTTGGGCTTGCGCCGGCCATATGTCAGGCCCACCCTGACATAACATTCTCTCCCTCCCTCGGAAATCAGCTCGTCATCAAGCTGAAAATTCGGACAAGAAGAATCTAACTTCCATGATGTCATCCTCCCCGGGTCGGCGCCAATGCGCCATTGTTGTCTCCAGCCTCAAGGTAAACATCAGAGAAACAGAGATCACTAGCATGCCTCATATGACCCTTGAGATCTTGCCATGATGCTGATGAAGGTGATCTAGTAACCATAACATGGTAATCAGTACGTCTAGAGGCACCATGGCGTCCAGCACAGCTATAGCTGCTTGACCGATCAAAAGAAGGTCCTCTTCCACCATGAGCTAATTCCACCTGTAACCTGTGGTCATCAAATTCATATCCATCACAGCCATAAATTGCATCTTTCGCATCACGGGGCTCTTCAAACTCAACAAAAGCATAACCAGGAGGCCTTGGAGGAATTTTCAAGTCAATACCCACATAGATGGTGCGGCTATTTCACAGGCTCATTGCGGCCACCCGCGAGCCGAGCGGCACAGGCTCCTCGGTCGCACCTCTCGTGACAGCGCAGTAAACGTGGGCGAGTCTGCTGCGGGTCCTAAAGGCGTTGCGCATGCCTAGCGGTGGCGCAGCCATGGTGGTCATGGCGACAGTGGCCATTCTCGTCGTGGGGAGGGTGGCGTCTTCGTCGTTATCCTCTCCCTCCTAATCCCCATCACCACTGCCCACATAGCCCTCACCCTCCTTGGGTTCGGTGCCATCTTCGTCAGCGGGCAGAGGCAGCCCTTGAGGCATCGGTTCAGCCCCATCACCACCGTCCGTGGAGTTGGAGAAGGGGCAGATGGCATGCGGCTCGTCATCCTTTAGACACTCCACCCGAGGGACTCGGTGGAGCAAAGTAGAGGGCTGCCTGCTAGTCTTGTCCTATGGGTCCATGACCTCCTCGTCGTCCGTGGAGTCATCCTTCCCCTCCTTTCGTCGTCGCCTCCCTCGTAGTCCCCTTTGCCCCAAGTTCGGCCCCATCGTCATCAGCAGACAGGGGGGAGCAGCTAGGGCACCAAATCAACCGTGTCGCTGTTTGTGGAGACGTGGAAGGAGCAAGCGGCGGATTCGAGGGGCCCGTTGTGGCCCTCCTCATCGGGGGTCGCGGGCAGAGGGAGCTTGGCTAGGGTTTGGCCAGTGGTGGTGTCTACCTTCCCTCCAACCGCACCACCCTCCGTACCAAGCCACCAAGTCCAACTCCCTCCTCCCCCCTTGCGCTTCTAGCGAGAGTGACGGCGCGGTGAGGAAGCTTGTCCCATCATAGGGGACACTCGACAACCTGGAGGCCACCGGAGCCAAACCTAGCTACGCCAAGACACTGGCGACAACCTACTTCAAATCTGCGATGGCCTGCATCAATTCTATGGATGGGGTGAACATCGTCGTCGTCATGATCAGATCATCGAAACCTAGGCTCTGATACCAAATTGGTAGGGGCAGGAGAGGAACTAAATAATTCCTTCTGCTTGATTTATTCCATGACCCTTATGGGATATTTATAATCCTAATACAATCTAATCTGCTATCCTTATCTCCTAATAACAATCTAATCTACTAATTATTATCTTTATCTAACTAATTCAATCTTATCTCTAACTAATCTGCACACAACACCATGAGTACCTACGTGCAGCCATTTTTCCATGATATCTTTCAACTAGACACTTCTAACTAGTTTACCATATAAAGTTTATTGCAATGGCACTATATAATTAACATGTAAACCACTACATTGATTCACCAAAACAAGAGTACTACATGCAACATTAGTATAAGAATAAAAGTGATTATGGATCATGCTTGGCAGCTCATACAAAAGTCTTATAAGATGCTAAACAGTTAGGCATGCTTTGTTCTATGCTGCTGTGTTAACTTTGTGTTGAAAATTACTGGGCTGTTGTTGATATGCATATCAGGACAATTCCAAGTAGATAACCAACACTCAACAGGCATGACAAACAACAAAAACAGTGGGTGTGAGGGTGTCAAACCTTGATTGAGTACAAAAGATCTGAGAAATTTTCGCCGAGTCGCTGGCGCTTCTTAGTTTCCTTTACCTCCTTTTCCCTGAGCCTTTCAACTTGATCATCATAAATAAGCTGCAGCGGATCCAATAAAGATAAATAACAGTATCAACAAAAACTCTTATCATATTGCTAAAACTGAATGCAGCAATCACTATAGCAACAAAAGCAGCAATAATATACATTTATAGCATTATCTTCATCAAACATTGATCAAAATTTTAATGCAGAAAACAAAACCTTCATGTTTGTATTTTTTATGCCTTTAAAAGAATCATCCTCCATAACAGCAGTTTGGAAATCCTCCAAAGTCCAAGAGGTTGTCATAGGAATCTAAACAAAATAAGAAGCTTGTCAGCCACATGATGAACTAATTTCTGCAGGTACATACACATGGAGTAAGATTGTAAAAGAAAAGGTACCTTTCCAGACTTCACTGCTTCTTTAATTCGGGCCTTGTCATCTTGATACTGAGATAAAAAGATAGCAGGAACATTAGTTTGCATAAAAAAATGGCAAAACAGAATTAATGTTTTTCAAGACCACTACAGTAGAAATATATATATAGTTTTCAATACACAGTTCAGATCAGATTTCATAACATGGTAGTTTCCAATAACGAAAAAAATTGACCAGCTGTGGATTTCCATTAATTATCTAATTGGCATTTCAATAAAATGTAAATATTTTTTCCATAGCATGGTTCACATCAGAGTTCATATTTGTACAACTGTCAAATCAAAGGGCATCCTAAATGTTGCTTGCAAAAGACAAATAAGTTTCATGGTTATCTGAGTGTAAGAGACAAGGGTAGGATCTGGAAACCAGAGAAAACAAAAGTAGGCTGGTTCAAGGTGACCAGATGAATTTGCATTTATCTGACATTGACAGCATGATTCTCAAATGGAACAGTGAAGCAACAAGGAAAATTTGTGAAGATCTTATCTCAATCCACAGGCTGACAGAAAATATAGTGTCACCAATTCACCATCAAAATGTTTTCTCACAAAACCAAATATATACCTATATGTAAGGTCCATTGGATGGACAAAAGAGGCGGGCAGAAATTTCTTAGAATATATGTTACGAAGTACTCTAATATATTATTTAACTATTTGGTCAACCAATTAGTCGGTTGACTGATTAATTCAGTTAATCCCTGATTAACCTATTAATCCCTACTCAGTAGTTGACTGATCAGCTAACGATCACCGATTTTTCCAACACTGGCATAGAGATGACTATAGTGCATTGACCAACCTGTTTCTCTAGCTCCTCCATGAGATCTTCAAATAGCTCTTTTGGCATGGAACCACTTGTGTTTGAGGCTACAGCCAAGTAAACATGTGAATCTTTTACCTGTAAATTGATAATTCATAAATAATCAGGAAATGAATTTTTTCGTCATTTTATCCTATTAGTTAAAAGTGCATTTCAATAACCTGGACACAGTAATCGCGCCAACGAGTTTTTGCAGTAAGTGAGCCTTCAGCGGCATGTTCTTCCAACATTTTGCGAAATTCATCACGATGTTTCCGCTCTTTCCTCCTTAGTTGCTCCTAAAAGCATCAACTAGCTTAATGTTTCATCCATATGAACAAAAAATAGTACTCTGGAAGTGATTATGTATGCGAGGATAAAACCTTTTGTATCCTCTTATGCTCTTCCTCTTCTTTCTCCAGATCCCTTATATACTCCTGAAATGCACAGCAAGAAATGTATAGTTGAGGCACAAAATGACGAAAGACACTGTACAGCTAAACAATACTAACTTGAAAAATCTCCAAACGGTCGATCTTTTCGAGTCGGGAACAGCGATCATCATCCTCAAGCCGGTCTTGAACTTTTCTCCACTGGGTATTTGCCTGCAGCACATCAAAAGGTATTATTTTCCCATTGATGAAGTAGTGTGCATATTAATTAACTAAATGGTAAATACTTAAGAAAATAACCTTGATGAAATCGCATGATTCAAGAAAAGCTCTATATTCTGCTATGTGCCTTTTGTTTTCTTCAGCAGCCTTGGCTCTTTCCTATAATAGGATGGTTGTTAGATCATGATCCACATAGTCAAGTCACGCAAGAAATATAATTTCTGTGAGTACACAAAATATAAAGCTAAAACTCCATTCAGGTAACAAGAAATTTGGTTTATGGATAAGATCTGTCCTAGTATCATCAACACTCCACAATCCTAAAAATGAACTATCTTCCTCGTTTGAAGGAACAGAATTGTGTAATGAACCTATGTTTCTGGGTAACTACCATACAGAATGGCACAGCATCGCCCAAGGAGAGGGATCTTATGAGGAGCAGACCATCAACTTGGAGTAAGAATTATGAGATGAAATAATAGAGTACTTGATATCTCTTGCTTGATGACAATTGACTGTTGGCAATGCCATGCTTATATAGAGCTGAATCTAATAAATCAATTTAAATCTTCAAAATACTAGAGATAACACTCTAAACTATATAACATATCCTATACCTGATTACTAAATAAGATAACAACCAAATCCAATGCAACTAATTAATTTCCCCATGGAAACAGTAACTCCTCCACTTGACAACTTCACGTCCTTCATGATCACAACGACAATAAAAAATGAGTAATATAGTAATCCAAAACTTGCACCATGTTGACCCTATGATGGACCTGCACATCCTAAATGGAGCGCTTATTGTGTTGTATTAAAGAAGTAGAGGTTTACATCAAGCCATCAAATGCAAGCAAAACCATGAGGCAATGCTCCAGTTTGCCTATTTCCACCAAAAACGGTCCACTACTCCACTCAGCTATATATGACTAGACTCAAAGTAAAATGAACTAAATAATTATCTCCAAATATCTTTAATTTTCTCATTGGCCATACTAAAAATCTGTGGGATATATGTAAGCCCATTAAACTAACACAAATTGTAGAAATATTTTTTTCTCAACAGCTTATTCTACAAACAGACAAAACCAATTCCAATAAAAAGAACTACTAGAATGAAAAGGAAGCAAAGTTTCAATGTGACAGAACCTTCTTCTGTAGTTCTATAAGATAATTCTCAAATAAATCTTCACGCTCCCTTGGCCGCTCAACCGCACTGAACCTTTCATCATCCTCAAGAATAGTTATTGCTTTGCTGTGAAACATTGAACACAAACAAATATAAGGCATGCTCCAGTGCTCCCAAAAAAACAACACAAATACTAAATAGTAACTTGAAACTCTAATAGTTGGTAAAAATGAAATTGCATTGAACAATTTTATGGTGGTTATGTCCAAACAGAAACTTGAACTTAGTAATAAACCTCCATCTTGTTGATGATGTCAGCTCCTTGCATTCCTGAAACTCACAACACAAAATAAATGTCACTAAATCAGTTGGTCAAAACTAATAAGGGAGAAATTATGAATGAGATATCCTTACTTCTAGCATTGTTAGAAAATCATCACGTGCTTTCCTCTGTTTGACACGTCTTTCTTCCACTTCAAACTTTTTTCTCTGGTTTAGATACTGCAAAAACAAACAAGCCTGGCTTCAATGAACCATTAACTACAACATAAAGCAATGCAAATGCAGACTTAATTCCTGCTGTTTCTAAGACAGAATTTAGCTCTTACAAGAAAGAAATCTGACCTCATTAAAAGCTTGCTTTCTCTCTCCAAGAGTTTTAAGAGCACCATACCTTTTATCGTTTATGATTACCCTCATAGCCTGGACATATTATATCAGTATCAAGCAATTCAATAACTGACTGATTCCAGTGAAGTTACATACCTGATCCCATGTCCAATCGGACTCAACATTTGATGATTCAAGCAATGCTTTGAATGCATTTTTAGCTTCCTACAAGTCAACAGTAAAAATATTTACCTATGTGAGATTAGAACTCAAAACGCAGTCTGTTCTTAATTTGTCTCTGTATCGGTATTCCTTACCAACTTATTAGCATAAATCACAGATTCTTCTTCGACCATTTTTTCCTCCACTGGAGTAATATTGATCTTTCCTGGAACTGCCATCGTCTTTTTGGCCTCCTGCAGAGTAATAAGCAGCATAAATGCCATGTGTGTGCATACATATATACGGAGAATGAAAGAGGAAATCTGCTACACTCTCAGCTATCAAACAAAACAGTGTAGGCAGAAGAGCACAATTGTGATCATAGGCAATAGGCATACACAAGTCCAAATATCCCCAACTCTATTAGAAGAAAACTAAATTCAAATTAACATGTAAATATATGTAAAATTGCAAAAGTGTATGCTGCTGCCACTACTCAGGAAAATATCCAAGATTTAAATAGAAAGGATTAAGATGCACACAGAACTGATATATCATATATAGTCTGCATATTCTCTTAGTTTTACACAGGAATAACATAAGGAAACAAATGGGCTGTTTTCTTCCATCTATAAATTTAGTCTCACATTGGGATTTGTACTATGGAAGTTCTTGCACAATCGTACACCCCGAACACAGGGAGGATTGCACAAGATGGTGATCATGGATATTTTCTATTGTGTCTGAAACTTCAAATTACAGGAATATAGACCATTAAGCCACTTGATATCATAAATATCTCCAATCAATCTCTCAGATGTGTAATTCACAGAAATTTTGAAGGATCATGGAAATATGTTCCACAGGAGAAAAAGGGTGTATTGCATAATGCATAGTTGTTAAGGCATCACCATGGCGACAAGGCAAGGGCTAAGGCGTCCCACCACCTTAGCCCCATGGCTTGCCACCTGGCATGACACTGATGGCTGGGGAAAGGACGGCTGCAGCGGGCTGGGAGAGGGCAGTGGCGGCTAGGAGAAAACCCTAAACTGGACTGGAAAGAGTTGTATTCCTTTTAATCCTTTATATTAGTAGACCACTTGTTGGGCCAGGCCAGCTAGTTGTTGGACTGGGTAGGCTTTAGTATACAGTTATTGTGGGACACTGGGACTAGGCTTTAAATGTACTGTTAGAGTGAGTTTTAAATGTTAACAGTACCTTTAAATGTACTGTTAGAGTGAGTTTTAAATGTGCTAGACTGCTAGTGCAATTTTTCCCATATACTCTTTCATTTTGTAAGGTGTTGCCTTGCCTTACGCCCTACTGCTTAAAAGGTAGAAAGGTAGCCAGACACCTCGCCTCGCCTTACCGTCTTAATAACTATGGTGTATTGGAGTAAAGGTATGTGCCATGTGGGATCTCTCCTATAAGGATATACCTACCGTATGAGACCTCCAAGCATCAGGTCGGCACCAAAGCAGGCTTCAGCTAAAGCTTAGATGCCCTTTACTTCTTTAACAATATTAGTTGTTTAGATAAGGTTTTTTATTTAAATCAGTTGGGATTAAATAAGATTGTTAAGGCACTTCTCATCTCTTTACATGAGTTGGTGCATTCTTTTGGAATCAATGAAGGACAGGCTAATCTTGCCTACCTCCTTGTCCTCTAGTTTCTACTTTCTACCTACACTCCCCTGCCCATTCTTCTCCAACATAGCTCAGGATAGAAGAGATCCTAGATTAACTCAATTACCTTACACTTACTAGTTACTAATCATAACTCATAAGAATTCAAAGCTAGAACCCTGTGAAAATACAGGACATTTATGGATTTACCTCCAAATCATCAGCAGATGCGCCATTTTGGGTGTCAGCAGTGCTGGTTAGAGATGAATGTTCGTTATTGGCTCTGAACAAATCATATAAAACAACCATTAGCAACATTTGAGTGGACAGGAAGCATTGAAGTATGAAAAGTAAAACATCTGCAACTACCTGCTAGTCGCTGCATCACTGGCAACTGATGGAACTTCTGTGCTAGTAACAGGAGCAATGCCGATACTTACACCACCATTTTGCATAACAGCATTAGATAAACCAGAGGCGTTCTCCGTAGTATGCGATGAGCCAGAACCAGGAGGAACAGAGTTTGCTGCTGTGTTAAGTGTACTTGAAGCACCTATAGTTGAGGACTGGTTGGCAGGTACAGAAGGCTCTGCAGAATTAGAAGTCGGTCCAGAAGGAGGAGCACCAGTAGTTGCTTCTGTTTCTTGATCAGGGCGAGGGTTTGACGCCTTTTCTGCTAATTCACGTGCAATCTAAAAGGAAATAAAGAAAAGTAATTATAGAAATATTTAGGACTTCAAGTCTTCAATAACATAAATATAGATTAAACCCTCAAACAAGGAAACTAACAAACCTTTAGCTCATCTGGAATAGTCCACTTGGATTGTTTTGTCACTTTATTGTAATAGTACCTATAATGTAAGAATAGTAAGAACCACAAGAAAATTTGTGGTTTGATGAACTGATATAAAAAGTGATAGCAATTGTGTTCACTAAGAACTTACTTTCGACCCTCTGGTGTAGTAAACTCTTTCCATTCAGTTGAGGCATCAGCTCTCTATTAAATTAAAAAGCAAATTAATTAAAATACACATATTACTGTTTAACACAGCAAAGTGAAGATGTAACGCAGATAACATTCTATACATCATTTCAGTCAGAACATGCACTGCTATGAGCTGATTGAGCTCTCTGAACAAAAAGGTAAAGAGTTCATTCTAGAATTGTCGATACAGGGCAAACTCCAATTCACACCCATCCAACTTTCATAACACTCCAGATTGAATCCTGTACTGTAAAGCAGCTATGTAAGCCCCCTCAATTTTAAAATCAAGTGTGATTTACAACCTAAAAGTGGAATTGGTAGTGGCATTGCTAATGTGGCATCCAGATAGTGGCTAGATCAGAGGAGTCAACAAAAGCCAATGAGTCAGAAAAGCAAGCCAATGAGTCAGGAAAATTATTTTGAAATAAACAAAATAAATTGTTTCTGTTTATCCCTTTTTCTCTCTTTGACTCTTCCTCCTATGTCTTTGTTCTCTCTCTCTCTCTCTCTCTCTCTCTCTCTCTCTCTCTCTCAAGTGGATCCCACTTTAATTTACAAACACAACCTTAACTTACTGCTGACCAAGTTGGCATGTGTGTGATCATAGCAAACTGATTAGGAAACCACAACTGAATAGTGATTTGCAATTCTTTTCAAAGTTGAGTTGGGTTAAATGGTAAATTACTAGTTTTGTAGAGCATGGCTGAATATGGACTTGTGTGAAAGTAGAAGGTAGCAACAAAATGGGCCCTTTGGCCTTTTCTTAAATGTTTTTAACAGACATAAATCCAAACTAGGCAAATGTGCAAAAGCATGCCATGTTTAACATGATTACATGAAAATAGTTTAGTCAATGCAGCAACAGTTCAAATCATATCAATTATTTGAACTTTACATGTTAACCCTACAAAACATAAAGTACAAAAAGTGCAGTCACAAAAACACAAATTTTGAATGTGTTACTGATGTAGATAGATATGTAAACAACATAAATAACATGTAAAGCTTCATTGATGAAAGGTAGCATAACTAAGTATGCAATGCAAATAGTTGCATATCACGAACACAGTAATATCACAGGAAAACTGAATCGGATAAAAATGGCAATAATCCTATGGCTGTTCTGCAGCTACAGTTCCAAACATTTCATGAAACGAACATCATTACATTGAGATAAGAAATACAAATTACAGTTAAGATAACAGAAAAACACAGCACTAACAAAAGTATAGATAGCTCATACAAGCACACAGCGCAACTAACCTCCAAAGGTGTCATCAACTCAGCAGGTTTTTCCCAACTTGATTGCCTTGTCTTCTTATTGTAGTAGTACCTAATGAAAGAACAAGAGAGAAGCAAATAAAACAAAAAGGTCAAGTCATGTAACAAATAAACTATGATGGGCACCACAACAAAGTTTATAACAACGGTAACACAAATTCAACTTACTTTTTGCCATCAGCTGAAGTGTGCTCTTGCCAGTCTGAAGAGCTAGGTTCAGCAGAATTGATCTGTTCATTTGCAATGTTGGTTATTGCAAGTTAAGGATTCCAAATTTGATAGAAGGAGTGGATGTAAATTTTATTTAGTACAGAAAAATAAACTGATGCAGCAGAGATCATGGGATATTTACCAAAGGCAATGTAGTGGAAGATGACACTGGCTGATGCCGAAGCTGCACAAGAGGTGTCACAAGAGGTACATTCTGACCTGGAGCTGTACCCCAAGGTTGCACTATTGGAGGGGGAACAGATGATGGTTGATACTGCAATGTAGCTTTTAAGTATCAGTAACTTATCAGCAGGAGTGGCACTGAAGATATGCCAATAATCAAAAAATTAAAATTAAATATATGTATATCAAAGGAAAGCATAGAACATGCAAAGTGCAAGGGAAAAATGAAAAGACTTGCCGTATATGATGGAGGTGGCATAGGAGCACCCATAGTAGGCATATGACCTCCAGGGAACGCCGCTTGTGGCTGCAGAGGCCCAGATGGCATAGGTCTAGCTGGCTGATAAGCCATAGGAACCGCTTGTGATGCGGGCGGAACTTGACCAGAGTGAGACAAGTGTTGTGTAGGTTGTTGAAAATGTGGCATCTGACCAGGCATGCCAATGTTAGCTCCTGGCATGGCCTGACCAACAGGTCGAAACTGCTGCCCTGGTTGCATGAACTGAGGCTGTTGCTGAGGAATGACTGGCCTAAACTGAAATTAGAACATCAGGTGACAATATTAGGGACATAACATACAAGTATACAACTAAAAAGGTTCATACTGTGGATGTCGAGGGCATTAAGCCAAGGGCCAAGGCCCATAGCCCAGGAGAAGAAGGATCAAGGATGTGTGCGCTACGAGGCATGGCAAGGGAGGTGTGTGTGTATGAGAACAGTACACATGTGGGTACAGTTCACGTGTGCGCCTCCCTGTACATGCTTCCGAGTGTGGTACTGTTCATGGACACACTCCCATTGTTACATGCATCCTAGCATACACTTCCTCATCCTTGGCCCTTGGTCAAATGCGCATGACAATGGATAGAAGTAAAAAATCCAAAGCTTCAGTTTACCTGCATAGGCATCGGAGGTCCCAGATTTTGTGGAGGGGCATTAGAACCCATCATAGGAGGCCTAGATTGCTGCTTTAGAGAGAGAGAATAAGAAAAGAAAGAAGTTAACACATCATATAAAACAAAAAAACAAAAATTTAAACTGAAAATTCAAAATTGACATCCTTGAAACAATAGAATTGCAGTTACCTGAGGTGGCCCAGAAGGTTGCATATTACTCGCCATCAAACAGCATCAAAAGGTATGCTAAAAGGAGGATACTAGTTGTCCTGATACAGTAATTTTCAAGTGCCAAGTACCAAAAGGAAATGAAGGACAGGTTAGGCATAACTTGCATATGGATCAATCAACTTCTGAAGAAACTGCAAAAGCTAACTTAATAAATCGCATTGCTGTGCCTGCAGAATTTTGGCACAGTATCTATATGAGATAAAAATAAGCATGCCTTTTATGTGGTTGAGGAGCTAAGCCAGACATTGGCCAAGTTATCTACTAGCGGGTACAGACTAGACACTTGAACAGAATAGATCTCCTAATCACACGCCCTCATATACATATCAATGAAAAAATATCTTAATTTTACCTAAGCACAATTTCTAAACCAAAACAAGGGAGGATAAAAATTTTCCTGAAAAAACACGAAGAGTTAGCGCAAGCATGGGGATTCAGTTAAACCCTAAGACAAATTTTGGCATCAAAATCCTAATCCGTGTTAGTTCGTGGCAGTTTTCACCAAAAACCTACGCGATGGACTCACGTGAGATTGTAAGCAGCAAAGATAATATACCTCAGCAAAACGAACAGCAATCAAAGCAAGATAGGTTTCCTTACCCCAAAGGAATCAATCCAGGTACGGATCCGCGCTACTCCAATAGCGGGGAGGGCAACAACGCCTCCGCCTAGGCTCGTTCGCTTCGGTAGAAGACGACCTAGGCGCAAGTTTGCGGCGGCGAGGAGCTCGGCCTCGACGCCCCCTGCGAGAGTAGGGAGCGCGGCGGCGCGGGCAATCGGCGGGCACCAGCGGGAAGAGGGAGAGGCGACTGGCCGGCTGCTCTCCCCCCTGAGACGCCGGCGGCGAGGCCGGGGTTAGGGTTTAGGGGGGCCGAGCCGGAGATCCCAAACCGAGACGGGGTGGCCGACTCGCTCTGGCCCGCGGGGTTAAAAAGGGGGTGGATGGGATTTGGCTGCTCGGCCCCTGGAAAAATATCCGTTGGGAACGACAGGTCATGCAAAATGGAAGGTAGGTGCCAACACGATGGTGTGTTGGTTCACCGTGATGTCACTACAATTGCAGAGCTTGTTTCGAAGAAAACTTGGAGATGGGCCTAACATTACAAGCTTAGATTAGATCAAATTTTGTTTATGGCTATCACCCCTCAAATGGTAGTTATCTATTAGATTTATCGTCTTTGACGGAGGATACTAGCAATTGATGCATTCCTACTACTCAATACGAACTAAATGGAATAACAGAGAAACATCTCTAAAAAATAGACTGTAAAGTGATTGGTGGAGTGAAACAACGAGTTTTGATGACAACAAGAATTGTCATTGAATAAGTGATGGTTTAGTTTGAGGACAAGAAAGAATGTGATAATATGAGTGGAGAGTAGATAAGGTGACCATAGAGATTGAACATAAGTTTTCTAATTGAACTAAACATTAAAACATTTGTCTAACAATAATCTAGAAAATATTGTACCAAATGTGTTCCCTAAGCTTCAAAACAACCATATACCTTCTAATATTGTTACCTGCCAACTCATTCCTTTGGAGCAGCACATGATGTGGGCACGGTGGCTTGCACAGTAGCATTGTTATACCAAATATTGTATTGCATTGTAATTGTTGTTGCCCCCTCTAGTCATTTATGTGTCCTTTAACAGTATTCACCACCATATTCTCAAAAAAGCAATAGACACTAGTTGAATAATCGGGTACATACTCGCACCTAGCCCACCTCGATGGGCTTAACCATCACTGCAAAACAAGGTCAATAAAACAATACAGGCATAATCCAAATAAGATGTGAAATGTAAAAAAAATCCATACCATATAGTGAGTAGAGATCCATTGAGGACTTCATGTAGAATGCGATGATGAATATATCTATGATGAATTCCTCATGAATTGAAGGAATGGAAATAGTGTAGAGGTTGTTGCTAATGACATGGTGGCTATAACTTTTGATGGATGGCTTTGTGGAGACATGGAGGTGGAAGAAGCAGTAGGAAAGGTGGCGACTAAGTGGATCTAAACAACGATGGCGCCCGAATGGATCTAAACGACGGTGACAACCAAAGTGGATCTAAACAACGGCGACGGCCGAGTGGATCTAAACAATGGCGACGACCGAGTGGATCTAAACAATGGCGACGACCGAGTGGATCTAAATAATGGCGACGACCGAGTGGATCTAAACAACGGCGACGGTCGAGTGGATCTAAACAACGGCGACGGCCGAGTGGATCTAAACAACGGCGACGGCCGAGTGGATCTAAACAACGGCGACGGTCGAGTGAATCTAAATAACAGCGATGCCCGAGAGAATCCTTACCATATGGGGAATAGAGAGCCATTGAGGGCCTCATGTAGAATATGGCGATGAATATACCCATGACGAAGGCATGGAAGTAGCATAGAGGTTGTTGCTAACAACATGGTGGCTAGAGCTTTCGATTGATGGCTTTTGTGGAGACATGGAGGTGGAAGAAGCAGTAGGAAAGGTAGCAGCCAAGTGGATCTAAACAGCGGCGGCGCCCGAGTGGATTTAAACAGCGGCGGCGCCCGAGAGAGATGAAGTAGTAAAATGGAAACCCTAGGAAGCTCTTGATATTAATCTTTGGTGGGCCAAATGGGCTAGCCCAACTTGTTTTCCATCTTTCCTCTTCTCTCCCAAGTCTGTATGTGGTTGCCTCCTCTACTTCTACCACTAGCAACCGTTGTTACCTTGTCTCAGCATCTAAGCAGCTATTGTTGTTATATCTACAATTTGCTCCTTCACCTTTCCTTCTCTGTACTCCTTCCTTGAGTTATTGTGTGGCTCGATCTTGCCCCACTCTACATGTCATTTTGAGCCCATCTTTTTAACAAAGTTGTCACTAAGGTAGAAGTGTAGAACAATTGCTAGCACAAATAGGTAATGCACTGGCTAATGCCAATTTCTAGAACACGGTCGCCAACACTACCATCCATTCCATTCAACAATCAACAATGCAAAATGCATGTCTTTTGGTGCTAGTGTATATACATGATCTAATCATTGAGGACTCGTCTCTATTCGGTGTTTGTCTAGTAGGTCCCATACATGATGTTCACATACAAGTGTGTCGATATCTATTTATTTATGTCTCGTTTTGGAATGTAACCCCCATGATCCTTGAATGAATTCTATTTTTCCATGTCTTAACTAATTCTGATATGGAGTGGAAATCCATCATCTTCTCTACTTTTGGTTAACCCTACCGCATGTCCACATTACCATGCTAAATGCATTGATTCTATTACTATAGTTTTTCTTCATTAAAATGTGTTCTAGATCCCCAATATCTTTCCCTTCAATCAATATAAGATTCTCTAATGATATTTTTTGTTGTTGTCGTCCTCTTATATTCTATTTATGTTAGACTTATGCTTGAAATATAGTTAATTTTGTTACATGACAAGGGTTTTCTCATATAGTTATGTAATTTTCTAATACTCTACTTCATTATTTTGGTCAAACAAGTCTTCTATTATGGAAATATTTGATGAGCCATAGTATGTCACAAACACGTTTTCTTACGTGTTGTGTTCATGAAAATTATATTATGTGATGCTAAACTAGGTTATCGAGCTCAAGATGAAAGAATACTAGTGGTGTTGACAACAAAATTTGGTTAAGACTCAAGCCAGTTATTGACGCCAAGAATTGGTAAAGCCTAAGCCCACCAAGGAATGTGCACGGTCAATAGATGGTCAAGGAAGATCTGGTCAAAGAAAGTCAAAGGAATTCGTCCGCAATAGCTATATGATCGGAAGGGGAGCTGATGGAGATAAGAGAAGAATTTGATTACAGATTCATCTGAAATCGGCTGGATAGGTTACTTGGATGGTAAGTCTACGGACTATAAATATGTATCCCTTAGATTAGGATTAGTTAACTCTCGTTTAATCAATAATCGGTGCATTGCCACCCTTGTGCCCCATGGTTATCCGGTGGGACTCGGCCTCTCGGAGCTAGGCCGCATTAGTTTGATCTTCAGCGAAGAGGTGAGTCTCGCCACCCCCGACTTTCGTGCCAACTAGGTTAGTATCCACACGACTGCATTGATTCAGTTCGATCTCTTGAGGAGAACGGTGAAACAACACGGTCGTTGGTTGTTCTCAGTGTATTTGGCTAGGTCTAAGGTTGCATCAGTTAGGTTTGATCTCTTAAATTGAAGTGATCTGGGTTTGATAGCTTGAGGCTTCATCGGTTAAGTCTGACATCTCTTGTTGTTGTATCTTTTTCATGTCGTATACTATTCATCTAAATAAAGGTTGCCTGATTCGTTGATATATTGTTCAGATCATCATGACTAGCTACTATCTCGACTAGGTCTGATCTAGTTATTGTGATGATTTCCATGATATAGATCTGTTATGTGGCATGCTTTATTTATTTCTATCAGATTACAAGCTGATAGGTTATATTTAATTCATCTCTATATCATTTTCACCGTCAAAGGGTGCACATCGGCCTTTATGCGTATTCTGTCTTTTCCATCGGCCGATTGCGTGCTCACTCATTTGGGCCATCTCCGACTATCGGTCGTCCGACCGATTGGCACGCTAGTTCATGGTTTTATCTTTTACTCCATAGTCATCGGCTTGCCAATCGATCGACTATGCTACTAACGTCTATATTTTCGGATCCCTTATCAGTTGCAGGGTCAAACTGATTGGCATGTCGTGAACACTTTTCTAAGACGTAGGATCTGCACTAGAGTCAAGCAAATCTTCCAAGCGTGCACGTGTTTTAGTCTGTGACCAAAAAGCACGCCAACACGCTTTTTGGTATGCCCAGTGGGACCATCTCCAACAACTTTGCCTTGGCGGGTGAGCTTAGTGAGAAAAACGTCATCACGATCACCATGGATGCTCTGTCCGAAGAATAGAGGACATAGGTGCAGGAACATGTGGAGGAGTTCCAAAAGTCATGCCTACAGGTCTACGACATGAATCGGCTGGGTCCTGTTTAGAGGGACTCGCTCCCAACGCCAATGCTGACCATAGAGGTGATCAACCAATGGAGAACTTTCAGGCCAGTCTTTAAGAAACTGTTGATCAGGTGATCCGTCAATCGCTGATCAGTCAATCAGGAACACTGACCAAAACCAGTCAAGGACTAATCAAGGAGGCCATCGGGGGCACAGTGGTTCGTGACGCATCGCAAAGTCCAGCGTACTTTCCTAATGACCCACTGAGACTATTGCAGCACACTTGGCCGACGCCACTACCGCAAGGACCGATGAGGCTAGACCAGTCGAGCTCTTCGCTTAGCTACGAAGGCGACAAGATGACCCAGCCATTGGCCCCCTTGCATAGTCCACCCAAAGGCACGCTATGCGGAGCTGATAAGAATGCACAAGCGTCGTTCCTGGTATCTGATCTAAGGGTTCTAGGGCATGGGATGCCGCAAGTGACGTATGATATTTGTAACATCCCATAATTAAAAATAAAATAAAAATAAGGGAAATGATTTTTCTAAAATAAAAGGGATTATTTTATTGGAGAAAAGGATAAAAGAACCCAATTAAAGCAAAACAAGGAGAAATACTTCAAATTTGAACCTAATAAATTTATGATGGAATCTATGAGCCAAGACATTTTTTAGGAATTTTTACAAAATTTTAGCAATAGTTCTTCAAGCTCTAAAGGAATATATGAATTTCTGGAATTAATTTAAATCCAAAATACATTTTAAATAGTATTGGGCCGTAACCCCGAATCCTACTCGGCCTAGCCCAGTCCGAAGCCAAGCCAATGACTGGTGGGACCCGCGTGTCGACACCGTCCTCTTTCTCTCTCTCCCACCCGCGCCTGCCTTGGCCCACCCATCAGCCGCTCACTGGTGTCCCTCTCCCTCTGACCGTCAGATCCATCGTCTCCGATGGAATTCCCCCCTCCCTTTCCTATTCCGGCGACCACCTTCCATAAATCCGCCGCCCCTTGCCGCGCGGTTTCGTCTCTTTTGGAAGCTAGCCGTTGCAATGGGAAACCTCGCCGGAGCAATTTGGAAAGCTCTCGGGTTTCCTTCGTTTCCCTTGCCATAACAACGCCAACGACCCCCTACTTAAACCGATGGTTTCACCGTAGCGCCGACCACTTGTTTGTAGCCCTAGCCACACTCTCCTGACGTGTTGCGACGCCTAGCACCGCCTCTCCTCTGTTCCGGCTCCAGCAACCTCTCGTCGACACCATAGAGCCCCACCAATCTCACCGACGACATCATCAGGACCAGTGATGCCTCCCCGTCCTCGACCACGTCCCCGTTGGCCGTGAAGACCACCGGAACTCATCGTCGACGTCGGACCCAAAAAGCTTCACTGCCTATTCTCATCGCCGGTCACCGTCAGTCGCCCTTCGCCGCCCTCTCCTCTTTCATTTTCTGCCTAAATCTAGGGCTTAGCCCCCTCGTCATCGCCATCGCCATCGCGTCCGAGCCCTGCCGTCATCGAAGAAAAATGGGGTATTTACCCCTTCGGCGCGTGTCGTGCCGGACATGATCCTGGCCGCATCTTTGCGATCGAACGACCGTTGATCTGCGTTGAATCGGTACGGGCTCATCGGAGCCATCAGTTTTCATTTAAAATTCCCGTCTCGCGCCTGGCCACCCAATCTGGATCTGATGGTCCAGATTGGCTCGGTCCATGCGCACAGTGCGCGGGTCCGTGGTGGGCCTAGCTCACCGTGGACCAGAACCCATTTTCAGTTTAAATAAAAATTCAGAAATTAGTTTAAACTTCCAAAATTCATAACTTGCTCAAATTAACTCCAAATTTCACCATTCAAATTTTGTTAAATCTGTCTTTTTATTATCTACATTTTTATGCAATAAAACAGTATGTTTATTTTGCACATTTTATTTTTATTAAATAATAATTCAAAAATCCTTTTAGGATAAATGTGTAATTCAGATATTAAAAATTCAGAACTCTCTGGAAATATCCTAAAATGCAGATAAATAGTTTCATAAAAACAATAACTTCATTTCACTATTTTAATCCAATAAAAACCTTATATGCTTGTATTGGTTATTTTGGATTGTTTATTGAATGTCGTATTTATTTTCTTGTATCGAGAAGACTACGACGCCGTCGAGGATCCAGAGTTTTACCCCGAAGTTCCACCTTCACCGTTTGCGGATCAAGGCAAGTCACAAACCCCAAGTTGATCATATTTGAACCCTGTTTTCATAACTACCTCTATAACTCATAGTAATTAAATATTGCATTAGTCTAATATCAAGCCCTAAATTATATTTATTAGATCTCTGTCCTTATGTGTAAACCTAAGCCATGCTTATTGAGCCTAAACTCCTTGTCACTTTTATATATTATATTAGCTAGTGTCCAATGTATTAACACAACTACTATAGGTTAAAAGAACGAGTCGTAGATAGTTGGATTCTACTATATGATTTCCCCGTTATTCTCATCTCCGGATTCTGTTGGATTTGGCTATGTTATAAGTATGGTGGGTTCCGGGTGCAAGCTAGGGCATTGGTTGGTCGCACCCGGGGCACTATAAGGACCGCTCTGCGGGATCTGTTGCAAAGCACTTCCGTACTAACTACAAGTATAATGGGTAAGTCCTAACTGGAGGTATGGATCATGCCAACTTGAAGCACCATAGTGGAGGAGGCAAGGGGCAACCTGCGGGTGACTTGTACCGACGAGGCTCAAGGGGGGGTACGGTGTTGGCCCGACATGTCGGGGCACCGTATAAAACCTATAAGAGGGTGTTATCAAATTGGTGTGTTCCATGCTGAAGGTTTTGGCATGAGTTCCCGTGGTATGGATCATCTCGTACACTTTGGTGTGCATGGATGAGTGTGTGCCTTGTAGGTACAATAGTACACCTTTGATCAGAGTATAATCTTTTCGAAAAGTCATGCCCACGGTCAAGGGCAGGTTGGGCAATGTTAACCGCAGTTAGTTTACTTCTGTTTGAATGATTGTGTGATTCATGACATGTAAGGACTGTTGAGCGAGGGTGGGCTGAATGTACCCCTCAAGTTAGAAGATGATGCATTACACATGTTTAATTCTCTGTACTAATAATCTGCTTACATTAAATGCTTTACAAATATACTTTTCTGCAAAAGTAAGCCACTACCTTCCTTGTTATTACTCTGCGTTATACTTGCATTCGGTGGCTTGCTGAGTACGATTGTACTCACCCCCGTTGACTTACACCACCAGAGGCCATCTACTACGAGGAGGATGAAGGTCTGGAGTAGCGACCCAATCAAGGCGAGACTGGAAGGAGGCATTCATCTAGGAGATTCATTTTATTAGTTTCTCTTTGATTTAACTCTTTTGTAATAATATGGTCTACGAACTATGAATGATTGGCGTATTGTACACAGTCGCGTGATGAACGTCTTGTTTTATTGTTTTTCTATGGAATTTCAATAAAGTCCAGGTTTTATTAAATCCGGGCGTTACAAGATGGTATCAGAGCCGACTTGACTGTAGGAAACCAAACAGACCTGACCCTAGGATTTATATTACCAGTATTTTTACAAACTATTTACTATCTCGTCTTCCAAAATTGTTACCAAAATTCTCTCTTTTGTAGATGCCGATACACACCATGGGAGGTTTTCTTCGCGATCACGATGGCTTCGTTCACGAGCTCCACATGCTCGTAGACTTCCTCGGGTTTGATCATGAGCCCACGTTTCACGGGATCTTTCCCGATGTGAACGAGGGATACTGCGAGGTCACTATCGTCACCCGCTCCTCCGGCACGCACCTAGCCTTCTACACTCACGGAGTCGGAGGACCCACTTTCGTTGTGGCTAGCCAGCGCGCCACACTTCAGGCCCTCTCCGAGCTTCGGATGCTCTACGACGGACAGCTCCATGACACTGCCTACTGCTTCATGCCCATGCGCACCCAGGGAGTCATCGCAGTGTCTACGTCAGCACCTACTCCCAGCGCAACTCCGTCATCGCCCGCACCACACGTCTACTCCAGGCGATGGACGATCTTCACACGGAGGCAATACTCTACGCCGACAGCCAGCATGACACCATCGATTACTACTGCCACACGTCAGAGAATCTGAACTGCGAGAACAGAGAGTTTCGTCTCTAGGTCCAACAGGGGCGCCACTTGGCCGCCGAGGTAGCAAAGTTGTAGCGTCAGAACGAGATGCGGCGCCAGGGCATCGCTGACACCGCTTAGTTGCACCGCCAGATCGAGGATCTATAGAAGGATCTTGAGGAGGTCGCTCCCCTTCCACCGCGCAAGCAGAAGGCGCTTAGGACCCCCTCAGCCAGGCCCAAGAGGATCTCGCGCAGCGCATCTTCCGCTGGGCCCTCCAGCTCCACTACTCCTGCACCGACCGTCCCCACAGAGCCGACGATCGATCCCTCCCCCAAGCTATTTTAGACACTAGTTTATGATTGATTGTTTTGATTTTATTATGTTTGTAGTGCCGCTCATGTTGGATATAAGGCATGAGTGAAGATTAAATAAGAATTTAAGAATAAGGATGTAAGCATCAAAGTCTAAACTTTTATTTTGAAAAATAAAGTTAGTAATGTTTCCCCTTAAAAATTTGTATCTCCTTTGAAAACCCCTCATCTTCAGGATGGCCAACGAGCAAGTATCGGATGCCCCACTCAACAGGAGCAACTCCGGGAACTTGCCCCAGTGGGGAGCCACCGGCCAGCGGCAGGCCCCAGTCGTCAATCATCCTACTTTGGCGAAGATGATGGCAAATCAGAATCAACTGATTGCCACACTGCTGACCCAAATGCAGCAACAGTAGAACCAAATGCAAGAGCAACAGGCTCAACTGTTCTGTCTTCAGCAGCAGCAACCGGAACCTCCCCTTAGACCAGCCGCCCCAGCACCGGCACCATCCTCCCAACTTTCAGAGTTCCTGCATGTCCGGCCCCAGTGTTCTCCAGCACCACCAACCCGATGGAGGCGGGTGACTGGTTGAGAACGATTGGTAAGAAGCTAGACCTTCTGCCATGCACCAAGCAGGAGAGAGTGGCATTTGCTGCTCACTAGCTTCAGGGACCCGCCGCGGAGTGGTGGGACAACCTTCGTGAGACTCAGCCCAAAGGTCACATCATTTCATGGGCTGAGTTCACCGCCGCATTCCGTGCCGCTCACGTCCCGGAGGGCGTCATAGCCCAGAAGCAGCAGGAGTTTCGGGATCTGCAGCAAGGAAGCAAGACCATTACAGAATACCTGCATGAGTTCAACCAGCTAGCCCGGTATGCACTAGAGGAGGTACGCACGGATGCAGCCCATCAGTCCAAGTTTCTCCGGGGGCTGAAGGATGAGCTTTCATTCAGCTAGTCTCCGGAGACTATGCCAACTTCCAAAAGTTGGTAAACAAGGCAATAATACAAGAGACCGAGCAAAACAAGGTAGATCTAAAGAAGAAGAGGATGATCGCCTTCTGTTAGCACTAGGGGATGGCGCAGAGGCCCCGCTTCACACCTCCCCCACCGGCACCCCACTATCGTCTGCGCCCCGTCTACAGGCCAGCTTCACCAGCCAGCAATCCGGGAGACGGAAACCCTCGCCCTACTCCCGCCGCGCCAGCTGCTCTACCTGTCCCCGCCAAGAAAGCGAAGGTTCTGTGCGACAAACATGGCAAGCCGGTGATATGCTTCAACTGCCGTCAGGAAGGACACTATTCCCACAGTGCCCTCACCCCAAGCGTCCGCAAGGGATCATGGCGAATCCCGCAGTTCGCGCCCGCATCAATCACGTCACCGCAGAGGAAGCCCATGTTGTGCCAGAGATAGTCATGGGTAAGTTCTCCGTAAACTCAGTACCCGCAGTTATCTTATTCGACACTGGAGGACTCATTCATTTATCTTAGCAAGTTTTGTGAAAACATATAATCTGAATGAGTGCGAGCTAGCAAGACCGGTACTGATAGCCACCCCCGACAAATAGACCCTAGCCCACTCCTATAGTCCAAGGGTATGGGTAGATATCCAAGGCATAATATTCTAGGCCGACCCATTCTGATAGAATGTAAAGGCTTGGACCTGATCCTAGGGATGGATTGGTTAAACAAGCACCAAGGAATGATAGAGTGCGCAAGAAGGAAAGTGACTATGACCAGTGAAGAAGGGATTGTCGTCACATTTTAGATGCCAAGCCAGAAGCCCGGAAGACTTCACCTGCATCAAATTACCTTAGAGGAAGTACCGGTAGCCTACGAGTACCCGAATATCTTTCCAGAGGACTTGCCAGGGATGCCACCCAAGAGGGACATCGAGTTCAGGATTGACCTAGTGCCCTAGACCACTCCCATCTCCAAGCGACCCTACCGGATGGCTGCAAACGAGCTAGCAGAGATGAAGCGGCAACTAGAAGACCTTGAGCAGAAAGGATACATAAGACCCAGCACATCCCCGTGGGGAGCCCCCGTTATCTTCGTCGAGAAGAAGGAAGATAAGGCTAAGCGTATGTGTGTGGATTATCGAGCTTTGAATGAGGTGACCATCAAGAATAAGTACCCTCTACCCAGGATCGATGATTTATTAGATCAACTAAAAGGAGCCATGGTATTCTCCAAGATCGACCTCCGGTCCAGATATCATCAACTGAGGATTCGAGAGGAAGACATACCTAAGATGACATTCACTTCCTGCTATGGACTATACGAGTGCACCGTCATGTCCTTTGGATTAACCAACGCCCTGACCTTCTTCATGAATATGATGAATAAAGTGTTCATGGAGTACTTGGATAAGTTTATCATGGTATTCATAGATGATATCATCATCTATTTCAAGAGCCGAGAAGAGCATGAGACCCACATCCGGTTGACCCTAGGAAAACTCACGGAACATCAATTATACGCCAAGTATAACAAATACAAGTTTTGGACGGCGGAAGTAAAGTTCCTAGGGCACATTATCTCAGCGCAAGGCATCACGGTAGACCCTGCCACCGTAGAAGCAGTTACGGATTGGCTGCCACCCACTAACATATCTGAGATACGAAGTTTTCTAGGATTAGCAGGCTACTACCGTCGATTTATTGAGAATTTCTCCAAGATAACGAAGCCCATGACCAAGTTGCTACAGAAAGGAGAGAAGTTTGAATGGACTTCGGAATGCAAGGAAAGTTTTTGGACCCTCAAGCCACGATTGGTGTCAGCACCAATATTGACCCTACCGGATATAAGGAAAGACTTTCATGTCTACTGCGACACATCTCGTGAGGGGTTGGGTTGTGTTCTTATGCAGAACAGAAAAGTTGTCTCATATGCCTCCCAACAATTGAGGACACACGAGTTGAACTACCCCACCCATGACCTAGAATTGGCTGCAGTAGTGCACACTCTGAAGATATGGAGGCACTACCTTGTTGGAAACCATTGCGAAGTCTTCATAGACCACAAGAGTTTGAAGTATATCTTCACGCAGCCGTATCTCAACCTTAGGCAAAGGAGATGACTAGAATTGATAAAGGACTACGACTTAGGCATTCATTACCATCCTGGTAAAGCGAACATGGTGGCTAATGCGTTGAGTCAAAAAGGATACTGTACTGCCACCATGGTTCAGGATCACGCGTCTTTGCTGTATAAGGAGATGGAGAGGTTGAACCCCGGAATAACTACTGGAGCCTATTTAGCCACACTTGAGACAAGACCAGTCTTAATCGATCAAATCCGTGATGCTCAGTTAGAAGATCCAGATATAGCAGCGATCAAGAAGAACATGAGACAGGGCAAGGCCCTAGGGTTCTCAATACGAGAACAACACGGTATGGTTCAGAACCAAGATATGTGTGCCTGATAAACCAGAGTTAAGGACCCTTATTCTAAGAAAGGCCCATGACACTTTGTACTCCATCTAACCCAGAAGTACAAAGATGTACTAGGATTTGAAGAAAAGATATTGGTGGGTCAGTATGAAAAAGGAAATTGCTCAGTTTGTAGCGGAATGCGACACCTACCGGCGAGTAAAAGGAGAACATCAGAGGCCAGCAGGATTGTTGCATCCCCTCAAGGTGCCTGAATGGAAATGGGAAGAGATCGGTATGGATTTCATCACCGGACTCCCAAAGACCCAAGCCGGATATGACTCCATATGGGTAATCATCGATTGACTTACGAAGGTAGCTCACTTCATAGCCGTCAAGACAACCTTTAGCAGCCCTAAGTTGGTAGAGTTATACATGGCCCGCATAGTGTGCCTCCATGGAGTGCCTAAGAAGATAGTCTCTGATAGAGGGAGTCGGTTCACGTCTCGGTTCTGGAAAAACCTTCAAGAGGAAATGGGGACGAGACTGAACTTCAGCACAACCTACCACCCCTAGACGGATGGACAGACCGAGAGGGTGAATCAGATATTAGAGGATATGCTTAGGGCATGCGCCCTAGATTTTGGAGGTACATGGGATAAGAGTTTACCGTACACCGAGTTCTCGTACAATAATATCTATCAAGCCAGTCTACAAATGTCTCCGTTTGAAGCTTTATATAGACGCAAGTGTAGAACACTGTAACAGCCCCAAAATTAAAAGGGAATAAAATAAAGGAAAAATAATATTAAATGAATTTCTGAATTTTATTATTAAAGAAAACTCCTAAAAGAGCCTTATTAAAGCCAAACAGAGACAAATATTCAAAATTTGGACTTGAAAATTTTATGGGATAAACTAGAGACCAAGAAATATTTTGAGAATTTTTACAAAATTTTAGCAACAGTGCTTCAAGCCTTAAACAAATAATTAAATTTCTGGAATTATTTTAAACAGAAAAACAATTTTAAATATTAATGAGCCGCAACCCCATATTCCCCTCCCAAAGCCTTTCGGCCCGGCCCAGTCCAGCCCTACCCGCTGACAGGCGGGGCCAGTCTGTCGGCGCTCCTCCTCCCTCTCTCCTCCGCGCCACACCCCGCTAGGCCCACCTGGCAGCCACCGCGCGTGCGCTCTCTCGCCCACTGCCAAGCCTGGCCCATCTGTCGGCGCGTACGCATCCGCCTACGCCCACTGACATGTGGCCCCCACATGTCAGCATCTTCTTCCCCGAATGGAAGGAGATCCCTTTCCCTTCCGCCGGCGAGATCCCCTTCCGCTTTCGTCGCTGGACGGCCCCCGAACCAAATTGACACCCGAATCCTCTTTCCTATCCACCGGCGACCCCTTTCCCCTCAATTCTGACGCGGTTTCTCTATTTATGGCATGGCTACAAGAGTTGGAAAGTTCGCCGGAGGGGAAAGAAGGAACCCTCGGTTCCCTTCCTATTGGACGCCGGAGAAGCCCCTATTTAACCCCCCAGTCCACCGCACTCCGCCACGCCACCAGAGACTAAACCCTCGCCCACCCGAGCGCCGCCGCTGCCTCCTCGGGAGTATTCCCCTGCTCCGGCTCCGGCAGCCCATCACCGGCGCTCCGGGCCACCGCCGTCCTCGCCATCACCTTCGCCGGAACCGTCGACGCCCCGCCTACCTCGGCCACCTCCGCGTTGACCTTGGAATCACCGGAGCTCGCCGTCATCATCGAACCCGAGAAGCCCCGCCGCCTCCTCTCGTCGCCGGGTCGCCGCCGGTCACCATCTCCTGCCAACTCCGGTACGGTCGTGACCCCCTCCCCCTCCTCATTCCATTTTTGACGAGAACTAGGGCCTTAGGCCATCGCCGTCGCCGGTGGGGGATCGCCGCCGCTCGGCCGGAGCTGGAGACGATGGTCTCTGTCTTCCCCGTGCCGCGTGTGTGCCGGACGAGATCTCCGTCGTGCGATCGCGGATGGACGGCCGAGATTAGACTGGCCACGGATTCAATCCTGGCCCTCGGATCACACTGAACCGGTATCCGTTGATCTGGGGCGTTGGATTTCATTTAAAACGCCGGGTTGATCTCAGACGTACACGCGCACCGGTTGGATTCCTTTTAATCACAGCCGTCCAGATTCACTTAAACGCCCCGCCTCACCAGTGATCATTGGATCTGGATCCAACGGTCCAGATCTGGCCAGTCCAGCGCACAGTGCGCGGGTCCATGGTGGACCTGGCTCACCGTGGACCCGCAGCTGTTTCTGGTTTAAATAAATTCAGAAAAATACTTTAAAACTTCCAAAATTCATATCTTGCTCAAATTAACTCCAAATTTCACCATTTTAATTCTGGAAAATTTGTCTTTTCATTCTCTACACATTTATGCAATAAAACAACATGTTTATTTGGCACATAATAATCTTATTAAATAATAAAGAAAAGTCCCCTTTAGGAATTAATTAATATTTCAATAAAATAATTCAGATAAACCCTTAAAAATTTATAAAGTAATTTCAGAAGACATAATGGCTCTATTTCACTGTTATTAACACAATAAAAATGGAATGACCATTTTGTCCATGGCATTTCATTAAATAACATTCCTAAGACCCCTTTAGGGTTTAATTATTATTTCATTTGAATAATTCAGAAAAGACTTAAAAATTTATATATTAATTTTAGATGATGTATTGACTCCAGTACACTGTTTATAAGCAAATAAAAATATAATAATTCACTTCTCTCATTTTAATTTATTAAACATTTCCAAGGCCCTTTAAAATAAATGATTAATTCATATAATGGAAATACAACACTTTACAAAAATATCATGAAAAATGATATAATAAATTAAGAGGACTTAATGACTTTATTTCACTGTTTTAATGCAACAAAAATAACATGTTCACTTTGCCCACTTTAATCCATTACTTAAGATTGCAAAAGCCCTTGTAGGATAATTAAGTAAATCATATAATAGAAGTTAAACACTTTATAAAAATGTCATAACAACCTATATAATAACTTCAGCAAACTTAACAACTTGAGTTCACTACAATAAAAATAGAATATTCATTTTACCCACTTTAATCTATTAAATAATATTACAAAGGCCCTTTGAGGACATGTAATTAATGCATTTAAGAATAAGCCAACCCGTTATGGAAATATCCTAAAAATTTATATAACAACCTCAGGTAACCTAATAACTTAAGTCCAGTATTTTTACTACAATAATAATAAGGTTATTCAATACCTTTTTACTACAATTTTAAAAGGGAAATATAAAACCCCCTTAGGAAAAATAATTACATCAAGTTATAAAATTAAGGAATCTCATTAAAAATTAATCTTAAATGTTTAAGTAACAAATCCCTAAAAGTTAAGACTCTATCTCCTTTACTTTATCCAACATAAACATGTATGTTAGTATGATTGATTGTTTTGGATTGTTTATTGAATGCTTTATTTACTTTTTCCGTATCGAGAAGACTACGACGTCGTCGAAGATCCTGAGTCTTACCCCGAGGTTCCACCTTCACCATTCACGGATTAAGGCAAGTCATCGACCACCTCTGTGGAAACAGTTGATCATATTGAGCCCATGTTTTTATAAATTATCGCTATAACTCATAGGTTAATATTGCATTAGTTCAAGATCAAAGCCCTACACTTATATTTATTAGATCCCCGTCCTTGTGTGCAAACCCAAGCCATGCTTATTGAGCCTTAACTCCTTGTCACTCTATTATAACAATATTAGCTAGTGCCCAATGTACCGGCACAACTGCTATAGGATATAAAGAATGAGTCGTAGATAGATGGATTCAGGTATATGAAATACCCCGTTATTCTCGTCTCTGGACTCTGTGGAGTTGGCTAGGTTATAAGTATGGTGGGTTCCGGGTGCAAGCTCGGAAACTGGTTGGTCGCACCCGGGGCACTATAAGGACCGGTCTGCGGGATCTGTTGCAAAGCACTTCCGTACCAACCACAAGTCTAATGGGTAAGTCCTAACTGGAAGTGTGGAACACTCCGTCTCTCGGCACCATAGAGGAGGGGGCAAGGGGCTAGCCTGCGGGCGACTTGTACCAAAGGAGGCTCAAGGGGGGGTATGGTGGGGCACCGACGCGTCGGGACACCATATGAAACCTATAAGAGGGTGCTGTTGAGTCGGGGAAGACCATATGGAAGGTTTTGGCACGAGTTCCCGTGAAATGGGTCATCTCATTACACTTCGGTGTAAGTGATGAGTGCGTGCCTTGTGGGTACAGTGGTACATCTCTGATCAGAGTAATTCAATCTTTTCGAAAAGCCGAGCCCATGGTCAAGGGCGGGTTGTGTGACTACTCGCAGTTAGTTTACAATTGTTTGAAGGATTGAGTTATGCATGGCATGTAAGGACTGTTGTGCGAGGAGGTAAAACGTACTCCTCGAGTTAGAAGATGATGATGCATTCACATGTTTTCCTTTCTGTACTAATAAATTGCTCACATTTAATGCTTTACCAATATGCTGCTTCCGCAAAACTAGCCACTATCTCCCTTGGTATTATCTTGCATTATATTTGCATTCGGTGGCTTGCTGAGTACATTTGTACTCACCCCATTGACTTACACCATCAGAGCCCATCTACTACGAGGAGGATGAAGGTCTGGAGTAGCGACCCAGTCAAGGCGAGACTGGAAGGAGGCGTTCATCTAGGACCCTTGATTTTATTAGTTTCTCTTCACTTTCATTCACTTTTGTATTAATGCGGTCTACGAACCGTGAATGATTGCTCGTCTTGTACGTGGTCGTGTGATGAACGTCTTGTTTTATTGATTTTCTATGGAATTTCAATAAAGTCCTGATTTATTAAATCGGGGCGCGACAAGATGGTATCAGAGCCGACTTGACTGTAGGAAGCCAAACAGACCTGACCTTAGGACTTATATATATATTCACTATATTTTACAAAAAATTTCTTATCCTCTCATCTTCCGGGAATTTCACAAAAATTTTCTCTCTTTTGTAGATGCCGGTCCATACCATGAGCGGGACTCTTCGTGATGAGGCCGGATTCATCCGCGAGCTTCGCGTGCTCGTCGACTTCTTGGGGTTTCCCCATGAGCCCGCGTTCCACGGGATCTTTCCCGATGCGAACGAGAGCTACTGCGAGGTCACGGTTGTTATCCGCCCCTCCTCCACGCAGCCACCCTTCTACACCCATGGAGTCGGAGGACCTTCCTTCGTGGTGGCCACCCAGCGAGCCGCTCTTCAGTCCCTCGCCGAGCTTCGGCTGGTCTACGACTGCCACCTTCGCGACACCATCTACCGCTTCATGCCCATGCGCACACCCGGGAGTCACCGCAGCATCTACATCAACTCCCTCCCTCAGGACAACTCCGCCATCGCCCGCACCATGAGACTCTTGGAGGCTATGGACAACCTTCACACGGAGGCCGTCCTCGACGCAGATAGCCAGCACGACACCATCGACTTCTACCGCCACACTTCAGAGAACCTGACCCGCGAGAATGCTGAGCTCCGTCGACAGCTTCAGCAGAACCCCCAGCTGACCCTCGAGGTGGAGGAATTGAGGCGTCAGAACAAGCTCCTACGCCAGGGCGCCATGGTCAACACCCAGCTTCGCCAACAGCTCAAGGAACTAAAGAAGGATCTTGAGGAGATCGCGCCTCTTCCGCCTCGCAGGAAGAAACCCCTTCAGATCCCCACTGTGAGGCCCAAGAGGATTTCCCGTAGTGCTCCACCCGCAGGACCATCAAGTTCCTCAACCCCGACCGTCTCCCACGAGCCCGTGATCGAGTCGTCCCCTGAGCTACCGTAGATGTAGTTTTACGACTGATTGTTTTCTTTTACTTGCTTGTATTGCCACCCATGTCGAATATAAGACATGAGTGAAGATTAAATAAAAATAAACATAAATGTAATCGCAAGAACGATACATTTTAAAATAAAGCTTAATATCATTTCCCTAGACCTATTAGATCATAATCCCAATCTAAAGGAGAGAATCTACCTCTAGTTTCAAGTCAACGTGATTCGTTCGTCGCCGTTCTGCGAGAACAACTCCAATCATGAAGTCAAGACAAGTTGTCAAGAAAGCCCTAACTTAGCCAAGCCCAATCTATGAAAATATAGACTTGAAGCCTATCTTTAACCTTCTAGCCTTTCCGAATCTCGGGACGAGATTCTTGTTAAGGAAGTTAGGATTGTAACACCTCGATTTTCGCGAGGCATTAAAAATAAAATTTCCCCTTAATAAATAAATTTCAAGAAAAGGATTTAGTATAAATCAAGAAAGAGGAAAGCTAAAATATGGGCCTAAAAATTTCATTTAAATAACAATTAGCTAGAGTATTCTCCTAAAAATTCTCCTAAGCATTAAATTGCGTTCCAAAAATTTTCTTGAATTTTGGTACCAAGGAATTCAATAAGACATAATCAAACATCACTTCATCTTAAACCTCTAACACAAATTAATAAAATATATTACAACATAAATATTGAGTGAATAAAATACATGGTAAATCATTTATATTAAAAATAATATAAGGCATGAGTGTGAAAGATGGTAAGGAACTAAAATAAGATATGTAAGTATCTAGGTCAAATTATTCATCTTAGGCAATAAAACCAGTAACAATTTCCCCTTAATGTTGGCACCTTCTTTTTGAACACTTCAACTTCAGGATGGCCAATAACCAAGGATCAGAAACCCCACACGATGGAAACACCTCAGGCAATCTGCCTCAGTGGGGTACAGCTGGACATCAGCAGGCCCCTGTTGTCAATCATCCCACACTTACGGAGATGATGACAAAACAAAATCAACTAATCGCCACGCTGCTTACCCAGATGCAACAACTACAAAAGCAGATGCAAGAGCAGCAGGCACAGTTGTTCCGTCTCCAACAACACCAACACGAGCTCTCCCTTCAGCTAATCTACGGGGACTTCGCCAACTTTCAAAGATTGGTGAATGAAGCAATTATACCAGAAACCAGAGTGATTCCACCTCAAGCCCCGACCCCTGCCAAGCAACGAACACCAAGCATAGACTTCACACCCCAAGCACCACCAGCCGGAAGAGCACCAGCGCAAGCTGCCGGATACAAGAGGGACAGGAACGGCAAGTCGGTTGTGTGCTACAACTGTCGCCAAGGAGGCCACTACGCCAACAAATGCTCCTACCCCAAGCGGGTGCCATCCTCCATTCCAAATCTAGAGGAACATACCCCAGATCCCCACAAAGAAAGACCAGATACAATCAAGGGCACTCCCAATTTGATCTCAACCAACCCAGATCCGGAGATCGCTTTGCCTACTTCTGATGTAACACCATCTCCTAATCCGGAGCACCAGTAGAACTCTGTCCCTTAGTTTTCCCAAGGTTCGCTTCGAATCTCGAGGACGAGATTCTCTGTAAGGGGGATAGGATTGTAACAGCCCCAAAATTAAAAGGAAATAAAATAAAGGAAAAATAATATTAAATGAATTTCTGAATTTTATTATTAAAGAAAACTCCTAAAAGAGCCTTATTAAAGCCAAACAGAGACAAATATTCAAAATTTGGACTTGAAAATTTTATGGGATAAACTAGAGACCAAGAAATATTTTTGAGAATTTTTACAAAATTTTAGCAACAGTGCTTCAAGCCTTAAACAAATAATTAAATTTCTGAAATTATTTTAAACAGAAAAACAATTTTAAATATTAATGGGCCGCAACCCCATATTCCCCTCCCAAAGCCTTTCGGCCCGGCCCAGTCCAGCCCTACCCGCTGACAGGCGGGGCCAGTCTGTCGGCGCTCCTCCTCCCTCTCTCCTCCGCGCCACACCCCGCTAGGCCCACCTGGCAGCCACCGCGCGTGCGCTCTCTCGCCCACTGCCAAGCCTGGCCCATCTGTCGGCGCGTACGCATCCGCCTACGCCCACTAACATGTGGCCCCCACATGTCAGCATCTTCTTCCCCGAATGGAAGGAGATCCCTTTCCCTTCCGCCGGCGAGATCCCCTTCCGCTTTCGTCGCTGGACGGCCCCCGAACCAAATTGACACCCGAATCCTCTTTCCTATCCACCGGCGACCCCTTTCCCCTCAATTCCGACGCGGTTTCTCTATTTATGGCATGGCTACAAGAGTTGGAAAGTTCGCCGGAGGGGAAAGAAGGAACCCTCGGTTCCCTTCCTATTGGACGCCGGAGAAGCCCCTATTTAACCCCCCAGTCCACCGCACTCCGCCACGCCACCAGAGACTAAACCCTCGCCCACCCGAGCGCCGCCGCGGCCTCCTCGGGAGTATTCCCCTGCTCCGGCTCCGGCAGCCCATCACCGGCGCTCCGGGCCACCGCCATCCTCGCCATCACCTTCGCCGGAACCGTCGACGCCCCGCCTACCTCGGCCACCTCCGCGTTGACCTTGGAGATCACCGGAGCTCGCCGTCATCATCGAACCCGAGAAGCCCCGCCGCCTCCTCTCGTCGCCGGGTCGCCGCCGGTCACCATCTCCTGCCAACTCCGGTACGGTCGTGACCCCCTCCCCCTCCTCATTCCATTTTTGACGAGAACTAGGGCCTTAGGCCATCGCCGTCGCCGATGGGGGATCGCCGCCGCTCGGCCGGAGCTGGAGACGATGGTCTCTGTCTTCCCCGTGCCGCGTGTGTGCCGGACGAGATCTCCGCCGTGCGATCGCGGATGGACGACCGAGATTAGACTAGCCACGGATTCAATCCTGGCCCTCGGATCACACTGAACCGGTATCCGTTGATCTGGGGCGTTGGATTTCATTTAAAACGCCGGGTTGATCTTAGACGTACACGCGTACCGGTTGGATTCCTTTTAATCACAGCCGTCCAGATTCACTTAAACGCCCCGCCTCACCAGTGATCATTGGATCTGGATCCAACGGTCCAGATCTGGCCGGTCCAGCGCACAGTGCGCGGGTCCATGGTGGACCTGGCTCACCGTGGACCCGCAGCTGTTTCTGGTTTAAATAAATTCAGAAAAATACTTTAAAACTTCCAAAATTCATATCTTGCTCAAATTAACTCCAAATTTCACCATTTTAATTCTGGAAAATTTGTCTTTTCATTCTCTACACATTTATGCAATAAAAACAACATGTTTATTTGGCACATAATAATCTTATTAAATAATAAAGAAAAGTCCCCTTTAGGAATTAATTAATATTTCAATAAAATAATTCAGATAAACCCTTAAAAATTTATAAAGTAATTTCAGAAGACATAATGGCTCTATTTCACTGTTATTAACACAATAAAAATGGAATGACCATTTTGTCCATGGCATTTCATTAAATAACATTCCTAAGACCCCTTTAGGGTTTAATTATTATTTCATTTGAATAATTCAGAAAAACACTTAAAAATTTATATATTAATTTTAGATGATGTATTGACTCCAGTACACTGTTTATAAGCAAATAAAAATATAATAATTCACTTCTCTCATTTTAATTTATTAAACATTTCCAAGGCCCTTTAAAATAAATGATTAATTCATATAATGGAAATACAACACTTTACAAAAATATCATGAAAAATGATATAATAAATTAAGAGGACTTAATGACTTTATTCCACTGTTTTAATGCAACAAAAATAACATGTTCACTTTGCCCACTTTAATCCATTACTTAAGATTGCAAAAGCCCTTGTAGGATAATTAAGTAAATCATATAATAGAAGTTAAACACTTTATAAAAATGTCATAACAACCTATATAATAACTTCAGCAAACTTAACAACTTGAGTTCACTACAATAAAAATAGAATATTCATTTTACCCACTTTAATCTATTAAATAATATTACAAAGGCCCTTTGAGGACATGTAATTAATGCATTTAAGAATAAGTCAACCCGTTATGGAAATATCCTAAAAATTTATATAACAACCTCAGGTAACCTAATAACTTAAGTCCAGTATTTTTACTACAATAATAATAAGGTTATTCAATACCTTTTTACTACAATTTTAAAAAGGGAAATATAAAACCCCCTTGGGAAAAATAATTACATCAAGTTATAAAATTAAGGAATCTCATTAAAAATTAATCTTAAATGTTTAAGTAACAAATCCCTAAAAGTTAAGACTCTATCTCCTTTACTTTATCCAACATAAACATGTATGTTAGTATGATTGATTGTTTTGCATTGTTTATTGAATGCTTTATTTACTTTTTCCGTATCGAGAAGACTACGACGTCGTCGAAGATCCTGAGTCTTACCCCGAGGTTCCACCTTCACCATTCACGGATTAAGGCAAGTCATCGACCACCTTTGTGGAAACAGTTGATCATATTGAGCCCATGTTTTTATAAATTATCGCTATAACTCATAGGTTAATATTGCATTAGTTCAAGATCAAAGCCCTACACTTATATTTATTAGATCCCCGTTCTTGTGTGCAAACCCAAGCCATGCTTATTGAGCCTTAACTCCTTGTCACTCTATTATAACAATATTAGCTAGTGCCCAATGTACCGGCACAACTGCTATAGGATATAAAGAATGAGTCGTAGATAGATGGATTCAGGTATATGAAATACCCCGTTATTCTCGTCTCTGGACTCTGTGGAGTTGGCTAGGTTATAAGTATGGTGGGTTCCGGGTGCAAGCTCGGAAACTGGTTGGTCGCACCCGGGGCACTATAAGGACCGGTCTGCGGGATCTGTTGCAAAGCACTTCCGTACCAACCACAAGTCTAATGGGTAAGTCCTAACTGGAAGTGTGGAACACTCCGTCTCTCGGCACCATAGAGGAGGGGGCAAGGGGCTAGCCTGCGGGCGACTTGTACCAAAGGAGGCTCAAGGGGGGGTATGGTGGGGCACCGACGCGTCGGGACACCATATGAAACCTATAAGAGGGTGCTGTTGAGTCGGGGAAGACCATATGGAAGGTTTTGGCACGAGTTCCCGTGAAATGGGTCATCTCATTACACTTCGGTGTAAGTGATGAGTGCGTGCCTTGTGGGTACAGTGGTACATCTCTGATCAGAGTAATTCAATCTTTTCGAAAAGCCGAGCCCACGGTCAAGGGCGGGTTGTGTGACTACTCGCAGTTAGTTTACAATTGTTTGAAGGATTGAGTTATGCATGGCATGTAAGGACTGTTGTGCGAGGAGGTAAAACGTACTCCTCGAGTTAGAAGATGATGATGCATTCACATGTTTTCCTTTCTGTACTAATAAATTGCTCACATTTAATGCTTTACCAATATGCTGCTTCCGCAAAACTAGCCACTATCTCCCTTGGTATTATCTTGCATTATATTTGCATTCGGTGGCTTGCTGAGTACATTTGTACTCACCCCGTTGACTTACACCATCAGAGCCCGTCTACTACGAGGAGGATGAAGGTCTGGAGTAGCGACCCAGTCAAGGCGAGACTGGAAGGAGGCGTTCATCTAGGACCCTTGATTTTATTAGTTTCTCTTCACTTTCATTCACTTTTGTATTAATGCGGTCTACGAACCGTGAATGATTGCTCGTCTTGTACGTGGTCGTGTGATGAACGTCTTGTTTTATTGATTTTCTTTGGAATTTCAATAAAGTCCTGATTTATTAAATCGGGGCGCGACAAACACCCTTGTTATGGGATCAGATCGGTGAGTCCCAAGTGTTTGGTACAGATGTTCTTTGGGAAGCGGAAGAGAAAGTAAGGATCATCCAAGACAGATTGAAGACAGCCCAGTCCCAACAGAAGAGCTATGTTGATAACCGCCACCGGGATCTAGCCTTTGAAGAAGGAGATCATGTCTACCTCCGAGTCACTTCCCTCCGTGGCATCCAGATATTTAATATGAGAGGGAAGTTAGCACCTCGATACGTTGGACCCTTCTAGATCATCTGACGTCAAGGTGAGGTCACTTACCAGTTGGAACTACCACCATCACTGGCTGGGGTACATGACGTATTTCACGTATCGCAGTTGAAGAAGTGTCTTCGAGTTCCAATAGAGCAGGTCGACCTCCAGCAGTTGAATATCCAAGAGGATCTGACTTATGTGGAGAAGCCCGTCCGGATCTTGGAAGTAAAGGAAAGGATAACCAGAAGTCGGGCCATTTATTTTTGCAAGGTTCAGTAGAGCAATCATCTGGTTGAGGAAGCCACATGGGAAAAGGAAGAGGAGTTAAAAGCGCAACACCCCGGGTTATTTGAGGATTGACCCAAATCTCGATGACGAGATTCTCTGTAAGGGGATAGGATTGTAACATTCCAGAATTAAAAATAAAATAAAAATAAGGGAAATGATTTTTCTGAAATAAAAGGATTATTTTATTAGAGAAAAGGATAAAAGAACCCAATTAAAGCAAAACAAGGAGAAATACTTCAAATTTGAAACTAATAAATTTATGATGGAATCTATGAGCCAAGACAAATTTTTAGGAATTTTTACAAAATTTTAGTAATAGTGCTTCAAGCTCTAAAGGAATATATGAATTTCTGGAATTAATTTAAATCAAAAATACATTTTAAATAGTATTGGGCCGCAACCCTAAATCCTCCTCGGCCCAGACCAGTCTGAAGCCAAGCCACTGACTGGTGGGACCCGTGTGTCGGCATCGTCCTCTTTCTCTCTCTCCCGCCCGCGACCGCCTTGGCCCACCCATCTGCCGCTCACCCGCGTCCCTCTCCCTCTGACCACCCGGTCCCGTTTGTCAGCACTTCCCTTCCGCGCTCGAGGATCCAGAGTTTTACCCCGAAGTTTCACCTTCACCGTTTGCAGATCAAGGCAAGTCACAAACCCCAAGTTGATCATATTTGAGCCCTGTTTTCATAACTACCGCTATAACTCATAGGAATTAAATATTGCATTAGTCTAATCTCAAGCCCTAAATTATATTTATTAGATCCCCGTCCTTGTGTGTAAACCCAAGCCATGCTTATTGAGCCTAAACTCCTTGCCACTTTTAAATATTATATTAGCTAGTGTCCAATGTATCGACACAACTACTATAAGTTAAAATAACGAGTCATAGATAGTTTGATTCTACTATATGATTTCCCCGTTATTCTCGTCTTTGGATTCTATTGGAGTTGGCTATGTTATAAGTATGGTGGGTTTCAGGTGCTAGCTACGACATTGGTTGGTTGCACCCGGGGCACTATAAGGACCGGTTTGCGGGATCTGTTGCAAAGCACTTCCGTACTAACCACAAGTCTAATGGGTAAGTCCTAACTAGAGGTATGGATCGTACCAACTTGAAGCACCATAGTGGAGGGGGAAAAGGGCAACCTGCGGGTGACTTGTACTGATGAGGCTCAAGGGGGGGTACGGTGTTGGCCCGACTCGTCGGGGTACCATATGAAACCTATAAGAGGGTGTTATTGAATTGGTGCATTCCCGTGGTATGGATCATCTCGTACATTTTGGTGTGCGCGGATGAGTGTGAGCCTTGTGGGTACAATAGTACACCTTTGATCAGAGTATAATCTTTTCGAAAAGTCGTGTCCATAGTTAAGGGCGGGTTGGGCAATGTTCACTGCAATTAGTTTACTTCTGTTTGAATGATTGTGTGATTCATGGCATGTAAGGACTGTTGAGCGAGGGTGGGCTGACTGTACCCCTCGAGTTAGAATATGATGCATTACACATGTTTAATTCTCTGTACTAATAATCTGCTTACATTAAATACTTTACAAATATGCTTTTCCACAAAAGTAAGCCACTACCTTCCTTGTTATTACTCTGCATTATACTTGCATTTGGTGGCTTGTTGAGTACGATTGTACTCACCCCCGTTGACTTACACCGCCAGAGTCCGTCTACTACGAGGAGGATGAAGGTCTGGAGTAGCGACCCAATCAAGACGAGACTGGAAGGAGGCGTTCATGTAGGAGATTTATTTTATTAGTTTCTCTTTGATTTAACTCTTTTGTAATAATATTGTCTACGAACCATGAATGATTGGCACATTGTACGCAGTCGCGTGATGAACGTCTTGTTTTATTGATTTTCTATGGAATTTCAATAAAGTCCAGGTTTTATTAAATCTGGGTGTTACAATATCGCAAGAGATCCCCCGGCAGACCTCATGCCACCCGATGTCATCCCTCCTAGATATCACCGGGCGGTGCACTATGGAGCAATGCCCTACAGCGATGCAAGGCAATACAGATATGACGCGGCTCGACAAGACCAGTATCAATAGGCATCAATGCATGTCCAATGTCCATCGCCGGGTCAACATGAAGATGAGTAGGTGAATTGGATCACAGAGCTCATCAAAGATCAATTCGGGTTGAAGCCCAAAGAGCAATCATATATGTACTGGCGGCTGTATCCCGAGTGGTTTGATCGAGTGCCGCTGCCAAACCGGGACAAGGTGCCAGATTTCACAAAGTTCTTAGGGTAAGAATCGATCTTTATGATCGAGCACATTAGTCGGTTCCTCGCCCAGTGTGGGGAGGCATCGGCTGACGAGGCACTGAAGATCCGGTTGTTCCCGCTATCCTTATCAGGATCGGCCTTCGCGTAGTTTTATTCACCGCCGGCGGATTCCATCAGAGGATGGGCAGTCTTAGAGAAGAAATTTCACAAGTACTTCTTCGCCGGCATCTAGGAGATGAGTTGATCGACTTGACGTCCGTGAAGCAAAGGATTAACGAGTCGGTCCCCGACAATATACAGTGGTTCCGAGACGTACGAAACATATGCTACATCATGAACCTCACTGATGGCTAGTTGGCAGAGCTGGCGTTTAAAGGACTCCTGAGCCCCATTAGAGAGAAGTTCTCATCGCATGAGTTCTAAAGCCTCTCGCAACTGGTGCAAAGGGTATCGGCCCATGAGAGCTGATTCCAAGAGGCCAGACATGACAAATAGTAGAAGAAGGTTGCGTATACCCAAGTGTACCACCTAGACTCCGATGAGGGCAGCGACTCTAACGCAAAAGTCAAGATGACCGAGTGGTCCAAGAACAAGAAGTAGGTCACATGTCCATGGATAATATCGGCCGAGAAGGAAGAGAGGTATGAATTCGATATCAACAAGGCCAATAAAATATTTGACCTACTACTGAGAGAGAAGCAAATCCACCTATCACCTAGCCATGTAATACCATCCGCCGAAGAACTGAAGAAGAAGAAGTATTGCAAATGTCACAACTCCCCATCGCACCATACTAATGAGTGCAAGGTCTTCAGGCAGCAGATCCAATCGGCCGTAGAACAAGGCCGAATCAAGTTTGATGATGGGAAACAACTGATGAACATAGTCGGCCATCCATCCCCAGTCAACATGGTGCATGCGCACTATAACGACAATCGGCATACAAGGAATAGAAGGTGAACCAGTGGAAATGTCACCTCAGTAGTACTCATCAAAAAGTATCAGAAGAGGTCGGCAGAAAGGGAAGGTAGCGGAGACAACCATGGCCAGTCGTGTTTCAATCCCCATTGGAATTGCGAGTTCTTCTGGCTTTGTTGTAATGAAGGGCTACAACTACTGTCCATGGACGTCTGCCCGAGATGCAATGGAGTTTCGGGTGATCATCAACCATGTAATGATGAGATGAGGCCGTGTGATCATAGAACCGTGTGCCAAAGGTTGTCGCCCCCAAGGGTATCAGTGCTATAAAGGCTTGGCTCCGTCGGTTCAGAAGGAGTCGACCTGACGGCCAAAGACGACGAAGACACCATAGGAAAGCCGCAGTGGTGCCCCTCGAGAATCTTTACGTGAAGCCAAAAAGAAGGGACAAAGTATACGACAAAGAGAAGGAAGGGCACAAGTACATGATAAAGGAGTTGATCGGCCGCCTAAGATCAGGAGCGAATGGCGCCCAAAAGATAAGACCGATAATGATGACAAAAAAGATGTGGAGGTAAACATGGTCTTCTTACTTCCTGTAGAGTATCGGTCCATCTCAAAGGAAGACACGGAGTCGACCGATACCATGGCTCAGCTAATGCTGGCTCCACAACCCGCTATTTTTTATAAACCAGAAGATCTAGAACATCGACACCTAAGACCTCTCTACGTCAAGGGGTTAGTCAATGGGAAGTTGATGTCCAAAATGATGATAGACAGAGGGGCGACCATCAATTTGATGCCCTACACCACCTTCCAAAAACTCGGGAAGATGCCGGAAGACCTCATCATAACTAACATGATATTAAGAGATTTCAGGAGCAACTCGTCAGTCACAATGGGAGCTTTATGCATAGAACTAATAGTTGTAAGCAAGACAGTGTCAAGCACATTTTTCGTGATAGAGGGAAAAGGATCCTACAGCTTGTTGCTGGGATGTGACTGGATACACGCGAATTGCCGTGTCCCCTCAACAATGCATCAACACCTCATGTAGTGGGTTGGCGACCAAGTGGAGGTGATTCCCGCCGATAAATCGGTTAACATTGCTACAACCGATCTATTAATATGGGAGGTAGAGGGAGTCGTCTGTTTGTCAGGAAATGCTTGAGATGGGAATTTCTTACAAGTATCAGACGATGGTACCACACTAGTCAGCAAAGAGCCGCCCAAGCTTTTGCTATAAGGATGACATTGAAGACGACTTCGGGCAAAACGATGTCGTGACCAATAAACCACTACGGCGCGGGCGTCAGGCCGAAGTTAACCTCTATAAGGTACTACGCCTCCAACGAAACAGTAGCGAGTTAACAGTTGCTGCGAGAAGAGGCCGAACGATGAGACTAAGGGAATATTTTCTGATTGTTCGGACAAAGGACACAACCGATGCATATGGTATCACCTTGAGATAGCTGATGCAAAGGCATCGCCTTTAGCCCCTAAACACAACGAGAAGACTTTGATGCAAAAGAGACCAAACAAAACGACTAAGGAAAACATTCTAATCGTTCGGTCAAACTACATACAGTCAATGTCTATGGTATAGCCTTGAGATGGGCGATGCGAAGGCATCACCCTTAGACATAATCATCAAGAACAAAGAGAATAGAACGCAGAAAACTTAGCAGGCAACGATACAAGATATAAAGAAGTGCTGATATATATATTCATGATGTTTTGATTACAATGAGATATGTTACAAGCCCCTGATCGGCGTATGGAGGATCCTTAATTGCTTCATCTCTACGGAACGCGCTTCCTCGAAGCACGAACCTGCTAGGACCACCTCCCGTTCACCCATATTGTAGGAGTGGGGCGTCGGTTCCAAGGTTCGTGGTGGCCGATACTGCTCCGTATCATATCGGCAAGCCGCGTAGGCTCATGGAAGGGGCCTCCTCATCAACATCTTGCAAGAGGAAAAGACAAGCCCCGATCAGATGAGAGAACAAAAGCAGCAAAAAAGAAAATAGAGAAGGTCGAGGTAGTCATGTCGGGATACGCTTCGGTGCCAGTCGGATGAAACTGTTCCCGATAGGCCAACGAGGATCGACTGAAGACGTGGAGCTTCACCTCATCCCACCACTCGCGAAAGACGGAGGACATCACCAGACAAGTCGTCTAGGTAGTGACTCTTTCAGAGGGTATCCCATCGGCCATATGGGAGAGGTGATCCCACTCTAGCGCACTCATGCCCCTTTCGCGGGCTTGGATCCGTCCGATGAAGAAGAGATGAGGAGGATGCTGGCCGAAGCCCAACTGCCTCAAGAACAATGACGGGTGGTAGAACTCATAGGAGCACCACCGGAAACGATCAACGGTAAAATTGACTGGGAGCAAGCAGGGAAAGGAGGTGACGGAGAAGATACGGAAGGACTCTGCGTCTCTGGATGCATTGGGAAAAACTAGTCAATCAGGGAGCGTGTACTCCGAATGGAAACCAAAAGGAAACCATATGATTCGATTGGAGAATCCAAGGTAGAAGAGCTTGAAGGATGTGGACAAAGCCATGGAGGAGATGGGAACAGAAGGACGATACGAGGCCGGTTCGCCCAAGGAGCAGCACCAATGGAAAGTGGGAGGCGCCGACTCTGGAAAATTGTTGGGAAATAGTGACTAGGAAAAAGGGGCCTCTCCAGTGGCTTCAACAGTATAGACATTCAACTAGAGTTGAAGAAGCCACCAGGGACCCTGACGCCGGCCGGTGAAGTTGCCAGCTGATAAATCGACTGACACGAGGTGGAGGAAACGGTAGGTGGCCCCGAGAAGATAACAACCCAAAGGGATCCACTCGTGGGCGGCAAGTCGCTCAGGCTCTTGGAACTGGGCTGCATCAGTTTGATCTCCAACGAAAAGGTGAGTCCTGCCACCCCGACTTCTGTGCCAACTAGGTTAGTATCCTCACAACAACATCGATTTAGTTCGATCTCTTGAGGAGAATGATAAAATAGCTCGGTCGCCAGTTGTTCTCAGTGTATTTGGCTAGGTCTAAGGCTGCATTAGTTAGGTTTGATCTGTTAAATTGAAGTGATCTGGGTTTGATAGCTTGAGGCTTTATCGGTTAAGTTCGACATCTCTTGCTGTTGTGTTTTTCATGTCATATACTGTTCATCTAAATAAAGTTTGCCTGATTCATTGATATATTGTTTAGATCATCGTGACTCGCTATTGTCTTGGTTAGGTCCGATCTAGTTATTGTGATGATTTCCATGATATAGATCTATTATCTAGCATGCTTTATTTATTTCTATCAGAGTACAAGCTGATAAGTTATATTTAATTCATCTATGTATCATGTTCACTGTCAAAGGGTGCACATCGGCCTTTATGCGTATTCTGTCTTTTGCATCAGCCAATGGCACGATCGCCTGATTGGGCCATCTTCGGCTATCGGTCGTCCGACCGATTGGCGTGCTAGTTCATGGTTTTATATTTTACACCACAGCCATCAGCTTGCCAGTCGATCGGCTATGCTACTAATATCTATATTTTCCGATGCCTTATCAGTTGCAAGGTAAAACTGATTGGCATGCCCTGAACCCTTTTATAATACGTAGGACCTGCACTGGAGTAAAGCAATTCTCCCAGGCCGCGCGTGTTTCAGTGTGTGACCAAAAAACACACCAACACCAGTAAGGACTTGGCGTGGTCAATAGAAGTTAAAGAGGTTCGGTCAAAAGTTCATCAAAGAAGCTCGTACATTATACATGACCGGATATGGAGGAGCCGATAGAGATAAAGAGATAGAGATAAAAGCTAGAATTGGTTATGATCGTCACATCACTACCCTTGTTCATTCAAGGTTAATCTCGGTGGGACTAGTGTTGACGCCAAAAATTGGTCAAGGCGCAGCCCCAATAAGGACCTAGCATGGTCAGCAAAAGTCAAAGAAATCCAGTCAAAGAAGTTTGTCCGTTGCACGTGACCGAATATGAAGGAGCCGATAGAGGTGAAGATGGAGATACAAACAAAATCAGTTGCAATCGTAGTGGATGGCAAGTCTTCAGACTATAAATATGTACCTATTAGCTAGGTTAGAAGAATCTACGATGACAAAAATAACCACGAAATTACTCTCAGCGCATCACCACCCTTGTTTATTCAAGGTTAATTCTGGCAGGACTTGGCACTTAGAGCTGGGCTGCATTGTTTCGATCTCTAGCGAAGAGGTGAGTCCCACCACCTAGTGATCAGATTGGCTAAGCTAGCTTCGTCCAAGGCTGCATCATTACGATCTCTAAAATCGAATTTCCCCATCATCAGTCCGATGGTGCAGACATTGCGTATTGGTCGATCGTTTAGTCTTTCCCTGTGGTCCTTCACTGATACCCATGTATTAGAGTATATCGTGTCCATCAGATCAACAGTTGATCGGCGTTGCTACTAACTGTTTTGTTGTACCTTATTGGTTGTAGGGTCAAATTGATTGGCACACTCAGAACCCTAAGAATTTAGGACCTGCACTGGAGTTAAGTTGATCTGCCAAGCCACGCGTGTGACCAAAAATGACACCAACACGCTTTTTGACATGCCTATTGGGACCACCCTCAGAAGACTCAACCATGGCGGGCGTACTCAACAATAGTAACATCATCCCGATCACCTTGGAATCATTGACCGACAAGTAGAGGGCATAGGTTCAAGAGCACGTAGATAATTACCAAAAAATGTGCCTTGAGTCCTTCGACATGACCCGATCTGCCCCGTCTAGAGAAATCAATTGCCGAAGCCGACCCTGACCGGAGAAATCAATTGCCATGAATAACTCAACCATTCAAACAATAGTAAACTAACTGCGAGTAGTCACACAACCCGCCCTTGACCGTGGGCTCGGCTTTTCGAAAAGATTAAATTTACTCTGATTAGAGATGTACCACTATACCCACAAGGCACGCACTCATCACCTACACCAAAGTGTAACGAGATGACCCATTTCACGGGAACTCGTGCCAAAACCTTCCATATGGTCCTCCCTGACTCAACAGCACCCTCTTATAGGTTTCATATGGTGTCCCGACGCGTCGGTGCCCCACCATACCCCCCCTTGAGCCTCGTCGGTACAAGTCGCCCGCAGGCTTGCCCCTTGCCTCCTCCACTATGATGCATTGAGTCGGAGTATTCCATACTTTCAGTTAGGACTTACCCATTAGACTTGTGGTTGGTACGGAAGTGCTTTGCAACAGATCCCGCAGACCGGTCCTTATAGTGCCCCGGGTGCGACAAACCAATGCCCGAGCTTGCACCCGGAACCCACCATACTTATAACTTAGCCAACTCCAATAGAGTCCAGAGACGAGAATAACGGGGAAATTCATATATCAGAATCCAGCTATCTACGACTCATTTTTTTATCCTATAGCAGTTGTGCCGGTACATTGGGCACTAGCTAATAATTTTATAGTAGAGTGACAAAGAGTTAAGGCTCAATAAGCATGGCTTGGGTTTGCACACAAGGACGGGGATCTAATAAATATAAGAGTAAGGCTTGATATTTGACTAATGCAATAATATCCTATGAGTTATAGCGATAATTTATTAAAACATGAGCTCAATGATGATCAACTGTTTCCACAGGGGTGGTCGATGACTTGCCTTGATCAGCAAATGGGGATGGAGGAACCTCGGGGTAGAACTCCGGCTCCTCGACGAACTCGTAGTCTTCTCGATACGGAAAAATAAACAATACATTTAATAAACAGATATAAACAGATAAAAATCCACCAAATAATTAAACATATATGTTTGTGGGTTTTATTATGTGTAATAAGGTTTTAATATTCTGAAGTTTCTGATGAAAAACAGTAAACCTATATTTTAAGGTTTTCCTAATTTATTTTCTGATTTAATAGTTTTAACCCTAAGGGGTTTTTATTCATTTATTTATTAAGAATATTTTGGGTAACAGTAACATACTGTTTTTATGGCATTAATGTTTATAGAATAATATACTGAATTTAACAAAATTTGAATGGTGAAATTTGGAGTTAAAATGAGCAAGTTATTTATTTTCAAAGTTTAAATCAATTTCTGGAATTTTATTTAAACAGAATAATGAGTTTTAGTCCACGATGAACCAGGCTCATGGTGGACTGGCTACTGTGCGTGTGGACCGGTTGATCCAGAGCCGTCGGATCTGGATCTAGCGGCCAGGCGCGAGGCGGGAGGGGTTAAGTGAAATTGGACGGATGTGATTAAAACAGAGCGAACGGGTACTCGTGGACGCCTGATATCGCTCGGGGGTTTTAAGTGGCGATTGACAGCCGAGAGGCCTAGATACCCCTTTGACCAGATCCGAGGGCCTAGATTAAATCCCGAAGGGATTTAATCCTAGCCCTCCGATCGCGATCATGCGGCCAGGGCGCGATCCGGCACGACACAACGTAAGGGGGCACGTACCCCCTTCGTCTCCGGCGACGGCAGCCTCGGGTGCGATGGTGGCGGCGGCGGCGAGCGCCTAAGGACCTAGCTATCGCCGGAAATGGAAAGAGGAGAGGATGGCGATCACGATGATACCTCTGGCGGTGACAGAGAGCGGCGGACGGCGACCGGCGACGAGGGTAGATGAAGGAGGGTGTTCGGGTGGTTGACGGCGACGGTGATCCAGCGGTCTTCACGGCCGTTGGAGGCGTGGCCGAGGATGGGCGGGCGACGACGGACCCGACGGTGGCGGTGGCTAGAGCGAAGGGGGCCGGGATCGACGGTGATCGGTGGCCGGAGGTAGGGAAGGGGAGAAGAGCCAAAAGCCGAGGGGGAGTGCTCTGGAGTGCGTAGCTCGGGTTTAGGCAGTGTAGCAGAGGGCGGTGGCTGGAGGGGTTCCCGTGAGCTCCGGCGAGGGCTTCCAAACTTCGGCCATGCTTCCATAATCGCGAAACCGCGTCGCTTATAGATGGAAAGGGGGCGGTGGTGCTCGGGGAAAGCGATCCGGGGAAATTCGAGCAAATGCGGCGGCCGACAGCGAGGAAATCAGAAGGGGATCGTCGGGGAGAAGGAAGGGGGGATGGCCACGGATGTTAGGGAGCAAGGGCGAGAGAGGGGAGGCTGACAAGTGGGCCAGGCAAGGCACGGTGGAAGAGAGAGGAGCGGGGGAGTGCGCCGACAGGCGGACCCCGCTTGTCAGTGGCTCAACGATGGGCTGGGTTGGGCTGAAGGCAAATTCGGGGTTGAGGCCCATTAAGGTTTAAAAATGATTTTCTGATTAAAATAAATCCAGTAATTCATATATTTGTTTATGGGTTGAATCACTGTTGATAACAATTTGGAAAAATTCCTAAAATTATATTTTGGCCTCTAGTTCATCTCATAAAATTTTCAAGTCCAGATTTAGAATATTTATCTCTTTTTGGCTTTAATAGGGCTCTTTAAGGGTTTTTCTTTAATTATAAATTCCAGAAATGTATTTAATAATACTTTTCTTTTATTTTAATTCTTTTTAAATTCTGGGGTGTTACAATCCTATCCCCCTTATAGAGAATCTCATCCTCGAGATTCGGATCAATCCTCGAATAGCTCAGGATGCTGTGCCTTGAGTTCATCTTCTTTTTCCCATGTAGCTTCCTCTACAGGATGATTGCTCCACTACACTTTGCAGAAGCGGATGACCTGACTCCTAGTGATCCTTTCTTTGACTTCCAATATCTTGACGGGCTTTTCCACATTGGTCAGATCCTCTTGAACATCCAACTGCTATAGGTCCACTTGCTCTGTAGGGACTCGGAGACACTTCTTGAGTTGGGAAACGTGAAACATGTCATGTACTCCAGCAAATGAGGGCGGTAGTTCCAACTGATAAGCAACTTCTCCTTGGCGTCGAATAATGGGAAATGGTCCAACATATCGAGGGGCCAACTTTCCTCTCATGTTAAATCGTTGAGTACCATGGAGAGGCGTAACTCGAAGGTAGACATGATCCCCTTCTTCAAAGGCTAGGTCTCGGCGTCGATTGTCCGCGTAGCTCTTCTGTCGTGATTGGGCTGTCTTGAGCCGGTCTCTGATGATCCGTACCTTCTCTTCAGCTTCTCGAAGGATGTCTGTTCCAAATACTTGAGATTCACCGGTTTGATCCCAAAGTAGAGGCGTTCTACACTTACGTCCATATAGGGCTTCAAAAGGAGACATCTGAAGACTGGCTTGATAGCTGTTGTTGTACGAAAACTCAGCGTACGGTAAGCTCTTGTCCCAAGTTGCTCCAAAATCCAAGACGCATGCCCGAAGCATATCCTCCAATATCTGATTTACCCTTTCCGTTTGTCCATCTGTCTTAGGGTGGTAGGCAGTGCTAAAGTTCAATCTTGTTCCCATCTCTTTTTAAAGATTCTTCCAAAAACGAGAGATGAACTGACTTCCTCTATCAGACACTATCTTCTTGGGCACTCCATGAAGACACACGATGCGGGCCATGTATAGTTTTGCAAGCTTAGGGCCACTAAAGGTTGTCTTGACGGCTATGAAATGTGCCACTTTTGTGAGCCGATCAATAATCACCCAAATAGAATCATAACCCAGTTGGGTCTTAGGGAGTACGGTGATGAAATCCATACCGATCTCTTCCCACTTCCATTCAGGCACTTTAAGTGGCTGTAATAGTCCTTTAGGTCTCTGATGTTCAACTTTTACTCTTCTATAGGTGTCACATTCTGCGACGAACTGAGCAATCTCCCTCTTCATGCTAACCCACCAATAACGTTCCTTCAGGTCCTGGTACATCTTGGTACTTCCGGGATGAATGGACTATAAAGTTTCATGGGCTTTTCTTAGGATAAGGGTCTTTATCTCCGGCTTATCTGGCACACATATCTGGGTTCCAAACCATATGGTGCCATTCTCGTCTTCTAAAAATCCTGGGGCTTTTCCTTGCCTCATGTTCTTCCTAATGGCTGCTATATCCGGGTCTTCTAATTGAGCTTCGCAGATTTGTTCGAATAAGACGGGTTGAGTCTCCAAGGTGGCTAGGTATGCTCCGGTGGTCAACCCGAGATTCAATTTTTCCATCTCTTTACATAATGAGGGCGCGTGATCCTGAATCATAATGGCTGTGCAATATCCCTTGCGGCTTAATGCATCGGCTACCACATTTGCTTTTCCGGGGTGGTAGTGGATACCTAAGTCATAGTCCTTTATTAACTCCAACCATCGTCTTTGCCTCAGGTTGAGGTCTGGCTGTGTGAAGATGTACTTCGAACTCTTGTGATCCGTAAAGATTTCGCAGCGATTTCCGACCAAGTAATGCCTCCCTATTTTAAGGGCGTGCACTACAGCGGCCAATTCCAAATCGTGGGTCGGGTAGTTCAACTCATGGGGTCTCAACTGACGAGAGGCATAAGATATAACCTTTTCATCTTGCATAAGAACACATCCCAATCCTTGGCGAGATGCGTCGCAATAGACATGGAAGTCCTTCGGGATATCTGGTAGGGTTAGTATGGGTGCTGACACCAAACGGGTCTTGAGGGTGCAGAAACTTTCCTCGCATTCGGGAGTCCATTCAAACTTCTCTCCTTTCTGCAACAACTTGGTCATTGGCTTGGCTATCTTGGAAAAATTCTCAATGAATCTCCGATAATATCTGGCCAAGCCCAGAAAACTTCGTATCTCAGATACGTTTGTGGGTGGCAACCAATCTGTAACTGCTTCCACGGTGGCAGTATCTACTGCAATACTTTGCACAGAGATAATGTGTCCAAGGAACTTTACTTCCGCCGTCCAAAACTTGCATTTGCTGTACTTGGCATATAACTGGTGTTCCCTTAGCTTTCCTAAGGTTAACCAGAGGTGAGTCTCGTGCTCTTTCTGGTCCTTGGAATAAATGAGGATGTCATCTATAAAGACCACGATGAATTTGTCCAAATACTCCATAAATACCTTGTTCATCATATTCATGAAGAATGCAGGGGCGTTGGTCAATCCAAATGACATAACAGTACACTCATACAATCCATAACGGGTGGTAAAGGCCGTCTTGGGTATATCCTCTTCTCGAATCCTTAACTGATGATAACCAGACCGCAGGTCGATCATCGAGAATACCGTAGCTCCCTTCAGTTGGTCAAAGAGATCATCGATCCGAGGCAACGGGTACTTGTTCTTGATGGTTACTTCATTCAAAGCGCGGTAATCCACACACATACGCTTAGCTTGTCTTCTTTCTTCTCGACAAAGATGATGGGGGCACCCCATGGCGATGTACTTGGTCTGATGTAGCCTTTCCTCTCGAGATCCTCCAACTGCTGCTTCATCTCGGCTAACTCATTAGCGGCCATCCGGTATGGTCGCTTGTAAATAGGGGTGGTCCCGGGTACCAAATCAATCCTGAACTCGATGTCCCTCTTAGGAGGCATCCCTGGTAAATCCTCTGGAAATACGTCCGGGTACTCACTGACTACTGGTATTTCCTCCAAGGTAATCTGGTGCAGTTTTGGTCTTCCGGACTTCATACTCGGCATCTGGAATGTGATGGCAGTCCCTTCTTCACTGATCACAGTTACTTTTCTCTGGGCACATTCTATTACTCCTTGGTGTTTATTTAACCAATCCATCCCTAGAATGAGATCCAAACCTTGGCATTCTATTAGAATGGGGTCGGCCCAGAATATTGTGCCTTGGATATCTACCCATACCCTTGGACTATAGGAATAGGCGAGGGTTTGTTTGCCCGGGGTGGCTATTAATACAGGTCTGGGCAGTTCACTTATGTCCAGGGCATTTCTTTCCACAAAAGCAGTCGATATGAAGGAGTGCGTAGCTCCGATGTCAAATAAAACAACTGCAAGTGCTGAATGTACCACGAACTTACCCATCACGATCTCGGGTGCGGCCTGGGCTTCTTCGGCGGTGACGTGGTTGACTCGGGCGTGGATGGCGGGGTTCGTTGCGACGCCTTGTGTACGCTTAGGATGAGGGCACTGGTGAGAGTAATGCCCCTCCTGGTGGCAGTTGAAGCATACCACGGGCTTGCCGTGCCTGTCGCGTAGAGTCTCCGCCTTCTTGGCCGGGGCGGTTGGGGCGGCTGGTGCGGCGGGTGGTGCTGGACGATATACCGGGCGGGGGTGGTACTGTGGCGCCGACGGAGGAGGGGTGAAACGGGGTCTCTGGGCCATGCCCTGGTTTTGCCTGAAGGCAATCATCCTCTTCTTCAGGTCGACCTTATTCTGCTGGGTCTCCTGAATAATAGCTTTATTCACCAACTTTTGGAAGTTGGCGAAATCTCCGGAGATAAGCTGCAGGGACAGCTCATCATTTAGTCCCCAGAGGAACTTGTCCTGCCTGGCCGCATCGGTACGGACCTCTTCAGGCGCGTACCGAGCCAGTCGGTTGAACTCATGCAGGTACTCTGTCATGGACCTGCTCCCTTGCTGCAGGTCTCGAAACTCCTGCTACTTCTGTGCTATGATGCCGTCGGGGATGTGAGCGGCACGGAAGGCTTCCGAGAATTCTGCCCATGTATGGACATGTCCCTCGGGTAAGGTCTCACGCAGATTGTCCCACCATTCTGCGGCGGGACCCTAGAGCTGGTGGGTGGCGAAGGTCACCCTCTCCTGCTCGGTGCAGGTCAGTAGGTCGAGCTTCTTCCCGATGGTCCTCAACCAATCCCCAGCCTCCATGGGGTTGGTGGTGCTTGAGAAGGTGGATGGGTGGACTCAGAGGAATTCTGAGAGTTGGGAGGCGGGAGCGGGAGCTGGAGTGGCGGGGCGTGGCAGCTCGGGCTGTTGGTGGAGACGGAAGAAGTGAGCCCGCTGCTCTTGCATCTGCTGCTGCTATTGCATTTGGTTCAGGAGGGCAGATACCAGTTGGTTTTGTGTGGCCATCATCTTGGCCAGAGTGGGGTGATTGGCAACTGGGGCTTGCCTTTGCCCAATTGCTCCCCACTGGGGCAAGTTCCCGTTATCTCCCCCATTCTGAGGAGCATCGGAGCCTTGGTTGTTCGACATCCTGAGGTTTCCAAAATAACAACACCTTCATAGGGGGAACAATGCTAAACTTTATTTCGAAAAACAAGGGTTGTTCTTGCGATTACATTTATTATTTTTTATTTAGTTCTTCACTCATGCCTTATGTTCGGTATGAGTGATAATACAATTCAAAACAAATAAATAAACAAATAATCGTAAACACTACGTCTATGGTAGTTCTGGGGACGGCTCGATCACGGGCTCGTGGGAGACGGTCGGGGTCATGGAGCTGGAAGGTCTGGCGGGTGGAGCACTGCGTGAAATCCTCTTGGGTCTCATGATGGGGATCCGAAGTGATTTCCACTTGCGAGGTGAAAGGGGTGCGATCTCCTCAATATCCTTCTTCAACTCCTCGATCTGGTGGCGGAGCTGAGTGTTGGTGGCGACGCGCTGCCGTAGGAGTTCATTCTGGCGCCGCAATTCTTCGGCCTCGGCAGCCAATCAGTGTCCCTGCTGGATGCGGCGACGAAGATCTCCGTTCTCACGGTTCAGATCCTCAGAAGAGTGTCGGTAAAAGGAAATCGTATCGCGCTGTCCGTTGGCATCCTACAGTGCCTCGTAGTGGAGCTCATCCATTGCCTTCAACAGGTGCACTGTATGCCCAACCGTAGAGTGACGTTGAGAGAGGGTGCTGACGTAGTCACTGTGAGGACTCCCTGGGGTACGAAGAGGCACGAAACGATAGTCCGTGTCGTAGAGCTCACTGTCATAGATCATCCGGAGCTCGGTGAGGGCCTAGAGGGCGGTGCGCTGGCTGGCAACCAAGAAGGTAGGTCCTCCTCCTCGATAAGTGTGGGCCGTCTGTGGAGAAGGCTGGACGACGATGGTAACCTCGTAGTAGCTTTCTTCCTCGTCGGGGAAGACTCCATGGTACATCGGTTCGTGCTCAAATCCGAGGAATCCAACTAACATGCGCAACTCGCGGATGAAACCGGCCTCGTCGTGAAGGTTCCCGTTCCTGGTATGGACCGGCATCTACAAAAGAGAGAAAGTTTTTGTGAAAACTTCGGAAGATGAGAAGTTAAGTAATTTTGTAAGAAATTACGGTTAGTATAAGTCCTAAGGTCAGGTCTGTTTGGCTTTCTACAGTCAAGTCGGCTCTGATACCATCTTGTCGTGCCCCGATTTAATAAATCAGGACTTTATTGAAATTCCAAAGAAAATCAATAAAACAAGACATTCATCATGCGACCACGTACAATACGGGCAAACATTCACGGTTCGTAGACCGCATTAATACAAAAGTGAATAAAGGTGAAGAGAAACTAATAAAATAAGGGTCCTAGATGAACGCCTCCTTCCAGTCTCGTCTTGACTGGGTCGCTACTCCAGACCTGCATCCTCCTCGTAGTAGACGGGCTCTGATGGTGTAAGTCAACGGGGTGAGTACAGGGGTACTCAGCAAGCCACCGAATGCAAATATTATGCAAGATAATAACAAGGGAGATAGTGGCTAATTTTGCGGAAGCGCGTAATTTGTATAGCAATTAAATGTGAACAATTTATTAGTACTGAAACGTAAACATGTGTATGCATCATCATCTTCTAACTCGAGGGGTACAGTCAGCTCCACCTCGCTCAACAGTCCTTACATGCCATGAATAACTCAACCATTCAAACAATAGTAAACTAACTGCGAGTAGTCACACAACCCGCCCTTGACCGTGGGCTCGGCTTTTCGAAAAGATTAAATTTACTCTGATTAGAGATGTACCACTGTACCCACAAGGCACGCACTCATCACCTACACCAAAGTGTAACGAGATGACCCATTTCACGGGAACTCATTCCAAAACCTTCCATATGGTCCTCCCTGACTCAACAACACCCTCTTATAGGTTTCATATGGTGTCCCGACGCGTCGGTGCCCCACCATACCCCCCTTGAGCCTCGTCGGTACAAGTCGCCCGTAGGCTTGCCCCTTGCCCCCTCCACTATGGTGCATTGAGTCGGAGTATTCCATACTTCCAGTTAGGACTTACCCATTAGACTTGTGGTTGGTACGAAAGTGCTTTGCAACAGATCCCGCAGACCGGTCCTTATAGTGCCCCGGGTGCGACAAACCAATGCCCGAGCTTGCACCCGGAACCCACCATACTTATAACTTAGCGAACTCCAACAGAGTCCAGAGACGAGAATAACGGGGAAATTCATATACCAGAATCCAGCTATCTACGACTCATTCTTTTTATCCTATAGCAGTTGTGTCGGTACATTGGGCACTAGCTAATAATTTTATAGTAGAGTGACAAGGATTTAAGGCTCAATAAGCATGGCTTGGGTTTGCACACAAGGACGGGGATCTAATAAATATAAGAGTAAGGCTTGATATTTGACTAATGCAATAATATCCTATGAGTTATAGCGATAATTTATTAAAACATGGGCTCAATGATGATCAACTGTTTCCACAGGGGTAGTCGATGACTTGCCTTGATCAGCAAATGGGGATGGAGGAACCTCGGGGTAGAACTCCGGCTCCTTGACGAACTCGTAGTCTTCTCAATACGGAAAAATAAACAATACATTCAATAAACAGATAAAAATCCACCAAATAATTAAACATATATGTTTGTGGGTTTTATTATGAGTAATAAGGTTTTAATATTCTGAAGTTTCTGATGAAAAACAGTAAACCTATATTTTAAGGTTTTCCTAATTTATTTTCTGATTTAATAGTTTTAACCCTAAGGGGTTTTTATTCATTTATTTATTAAGAATATTTTGGGTAACAGTAACATACTGTTTTTATGGCATTAATGTGTAGAGAATAATATACTGAATTTAACAAAATTTGAATGGTGAAATTTGGAGTTAAAATGAGCAAGTTATGAATTTTCAAAGTTTAAATCAATTTCTGGAATTTTATTTAAACAAAATAATGGGTTTTAGTCCACGGTGAACCAGGCTCACGGTGGACTGGCTACTGTGCGCGTGGACCGGTTGATCCAGAGCCGTCGGATCTGGATTTGGCGGCCAGGCACGAGGCGGGAGGGGTTAAGTGAAATTGGACGACTGTGATTAAAACAGAGCGAACGGGTACGCGTGGACGCCTGAGATCGCACGGGGGTTTTAAGTGGCGATCGATGGCCGAGAGGCCTCGATACCCCTTTGACTAGATCCGAGGGCCCAGATTAAATCCCGAAGGGATTTAATCCTAGCCCTCCGATCGCGATCGTGCGGCTAGGGCGCGATCTGGCACGGCACAACGTAAGGGGGCACGTACCCCCTTCGTCTCCGGCGACGGCGGCCTCGGGTGCGACGGTGACGGCGGCGGCGAGCGCCTAAGGACCTAGCTATCACCGGAAATGGAAAGAGGAGAGTATGGCAATCACGATGATACCTTCGGCGGCGACGGAGAGCGGCGGACGGCGACCGGCGACGAGGGTAGATGAAGGAGGGTGTTCGGGTGGTTGACGGCGACGGTGATCCGGCGGTCTTCACGGCCGTTGGAGGCGTGGCCGAGGATGGGCGGGCGACGACAGACCCGACGGTGGCGGTGGCTAGGGCGAAGCGGGCCGGGATCGACGGCGATCGGTGGCTAGAGGCGGGGAAGGGGAGAAGAGCCAAAAGCCGAGGGAGAGCACTTTGGAGTGCGTAGCTCGGGTTTAGGCGGTGTAGCAGAGGGTGGTGGCCGGAGGGGGTTTATATAGGGGGTTCGCCGGCGTCTAGATGGAAGGAATCCGAGGGGTTCCCGTGAGCTCCGGCGAGGGCTTCCAAACTTCGGCCATGCTTCCATAATCGCGAAACCGCGTCGCTTATAGATGGAAAGGGGGCGGTGGTGCTCGGGGAAAGCGATCCGGGGAAATCCGAGCAAATGCGGCGGCCGACGGCGAGGAAATCAGAAGGGGATCGCCGGGGAGAAGGAAGGGAGGATCCCCTTCCATGGAGAAGACGAAGCTGACAGGTGGCCCCCACCTGTCAGTGGTCGAAACGAAAATAGGAGGGCCGACAGGCGGGCCACGGATGTCAGGGAGCGAGGGCGAGAGAGGGGAGGCTGACAAGTGGGCCAAGCGAGGCGTGGTGGAAGAGAGAGGAGCGGGGGAGTGCGCCGACAGGCGGACCCCGCTTGTTAGTGGCTCAACGATGGGCTGGGCTGGGCTGAAGGCAAATTCGGGGTTGAGGCCCATTAAGGTTTAAAAATGATTTTCTGATTAAAATAAATCCAGTAATTCATATATTTGTTTAAGGGTTGAATCACTGTTGATAACAATTTGGAAAAATTCCTAAAATTATATTTTGGCCTCTAGTTCATCTCATAAAATTTTCAAGTCCAGATTTAGAATATTTATCTCTGTTTGGCTTTAATAGGGCTCTTTAAGGGTTTTTCTTTAATTATAAATTCTAGAAATGTATTTAATAATACTTTTCTTTTATTTTAATTCTTTTTAAATTCTGGGGTGTTACAGCCGGCGTCACCGCCACAAGGGGAGATGAGGTAGGATCCACCAAACACTTCGTTCGATATTGAAGGAAGCATGACGGCCCAGCTACCAACTACTATTCTCCAAGGGATAGGCAGATGGGACCCATCACAAAACATGTATGTCCTCGGGTGGGGCACGCTACCATCCTATCCTTCGACCGCTCCATGGGAGCCAGTCAGGAAAGAAGTGCCCCAACCTACGTATGGAGTTGTAAGGAATATGTTTCCCAATCTCGTGTCGTCAAGGGGGGTACCCGATGGCATCCCTTAGGGGTACCACCAGACAACGTACTGCAGAGTGCAACCCTACACCAATGAAGATCAATACAAATATGGTGTGACTTAGTTAGACGAATACCCTCCAGCTTTGGTGTTTGACTGATACCCTGTGTCGAACCATCGAGAAGAAGATTGGGTGAATCGGGTCACTGAAGTTATTCAGGACTAGTTTGGACTCAAACCCAAGGACCAGACGTACATGTATCGACGACCATACCTAGAGTGGTTTGATCGGGTGCCGCTGCCAAGTCGATACATGGTACCCGATTTTACCAAATTTTCGGGACAAAATTCGATCTCAACAATTGAACATATCAACCATTTCCTCGCATGGTGTGGGGAGGCTTCAACCGTTGAGGAACTAAAGGTCCAATTCTTCCCACTATCATTATATGGATCTGCCTTCGCATGGTTCTCATCATTGCCGGAAAACTCTATCAGGGGATGATGGGCGGATCTAGAAAAGAAGTTCCATAAGTATTTCTTTGCGAGCATACATGAGATGATGCTTACTGACTTGACAGCAGTGCGATAGAAGATGGATGAGTCGGTGCAATAATATGTTTAGAGGTTCTAGGATGTGCATAGCAGAGGCTACAGTCTGAGCCTCATTGACACCCAACTAACAGAATTAGCATTCCAAGGACATTTGAACCCTATAAAAGAGATATTTTCGTCGCAAGAGTTTGAGAGCCTCTCACACCTAGTACAGAATGTATCAGCACACGAAAGCCAATTCCAAGAAGCAAGGAGGAATAAATATCAAAAGAAGATCACATACGCCTAAGTATACCCCTTAGATTCCGACAAAGATAGTGAGGCCGATGTAGAAGTGAGGTTAGCAGAACAGTCCAGGAATAAGAAGACGATCATGTGTCCCTAGGTGAAGGCATCCGACGAAGAGGAGAAGTAGGACTTCCACATCAATAAAGTTGATAGGATATTTGACCTACTGCTCTAGGGAAAAAAATCTAGCAACCTCCTAACCACGTGATACTGTCTATTGATGAGCTAAAAAGAAGAAATATTGCAAGTGGCACAACTCTCTGTCACACCACACCAACAAATGTAAAGTATTCAGGCAGTAGATCCAATCGGTTGTGGAGCAAGGCTAGATTAAGTTTGACGATAGAAAAAAGTCGATGAACATGGACGAACATCCTTTCCCGATCAATGTGGTGCACGTGCATCATCCCAACAACTGGCTTGAACAAGATGGGCACACCGACAAGGATCGACATGCTTGATTGAGACTGATCAATAAGTACAAGAGAAGAACTAGGGAAGAAGCAGACCATGGAGATGACCGAGATTACACCCGGTTTAACCCTCATTGGAACTATTAATTTTTCAGGTTCTACTAGAATGAAGGGATGTACCTACCATCAATGGACACTTGCCTTAAATGCAGTGATGGGACATGCAAGTGGGGAGGCGTCTAGAGGACCCACAACAGTGGAGGAAGGTCCTACGATAAGAAAGGGTCGAGAGTCTGTTGGAGGTCATCACATGAAAGCCATCGGTGGATGAAAGGCTCGGTCCCATCAATACCAAGAAAGGTGACCAATCGGTCGATGGCAAAACAATAGTGAGTAACCCGCAGTGGTGCCCGAGCCGGATTTTCATGAAGAACCAGAAGAGAAGGGTGCAGCGACTACGACAGTAGGAGATAGAAGGGTCAAAACATGATTATGAGATTGACCGACCTAAGAAAATAAATAGCAGATGGTGGGTTAAGGAAAAGGTCGATGAGGGTGTGACAAATAATACTTCAACATATCGGGCATACTTTATTTAGATAAATAGTATACAACATAAATCAGGTGCAATGGAATGAGATGTCTGACCTAACCAATGAAGTCTCAAACTACGACACCTAATTCACATCAATTTAAGAGATCAAAGAGATGCAACCTTAGATCTAGCAGATACCCCAAGATAAATTGGCGATCGCACTGACCAGGTCAATGCCTCAAGAGATCGATACGATGCAGCCTTGATGAACACTGACCTTGCTGATATGATCGTTAGGGTGGTGAGACTCACCTCTTCATCGAAGATCGGAAAGATGAAGTCCGGTTCCAAGTGCCAAATCCCGTTGGGATTAACTTTGGGAATCCAAGGGTGGCGATGCGCCGAGAAGTAGTTTTGTTGTGGTTGATTGTGTGTCTTCTAAACTAGCTAATTGGATACATATTTATAGTCCAGAGACTTATCATCCAAGTAACATCCATCGTAACTGATTCTAGCTTGTCTTTATCTTCTTTTATCTCCATCGGCTTCCTCTTATCTGGCCATTTCTAATAGAATGGGCGAGCTTCCTTGACTAACTTTTGACCATACTTCCTTGACTTTTGTTGACCGTGCGGTATCCTTAGTGGTCCTAGGCTTTGCCAAATTTTGATGTTAACAAATCCTAAATTGGAAGTGTTGATGAAAAAATAAATTCCAGATAGAGAGCTCAAATGGGAAATTATGGTGACAAATCAAAAGTTCTGACCAAAAATTGAATTTCAGACAAACAACTCAAATCAGAAGTTCCGATCTTCTGATCCTCAAATCGGAACTTCTGAAATTTTTGGCAGCACCCTAGAAAATAGGTCATAACGTTTGACCCCTGTTGGGGAAATTGCTCCATTTCCAGGACTTAAAGATTAATCCTCCGAAGTGCAGATGAGGACTCCGAAGCTGGTGAACTATTGTTCGGAGGATGTGTCGCCACGCCGAAGGGTGCAACGGTGCGAAGCTCTGGAGAACCCTCCGAATGGAAGATGGAGGCCCCGAAGCCTAAAGACATGATTGATTGGATGTCTAGCTTATCCATCTACCTTGCAGTACTTTACCGTATATAACCTTGTTTATGGTACCGAATAGTTTCCACTATGTCGGTTGTAGTCTAGGGGTAAATAGGTCTTTTCCTTATGTTTCTTCCCCTATAAATACCCCCCATTGTACCTTGTAAAGGGGGATCCAGAACAAATTGCTCATCTATACACATTCGGACCACTTGAGCTATTATCCATTACGGAGGCTCAAGGTAGTCCTAAAACACGAACTTCCTGTTTGTCCGTTCTTGTATTCAGAGAACCTGTTGGCGTAACATTTGCGCCAACAGTTAGCGCCGTCCGTGGGGAACCAAGTTCTAAAAGCTTGTTCTCTACTGCTGACTGCACTTCGAAGAGCACTTTCGGAGGGAGCCTCGGAGTCTCAGGATTCCCCGCACCCTTCAGTTAAGGACTTCTTAGTGCAGCCCGAAGGCCTTTGATCGACTTCCCAAGTCGTTCGGAGTCCTCCATCTCCAAGATCACTTCTTAACTAGCTATGCCTCTGAAGCATAGCCAGGCGTCGGGTCCCCTCCGAAGGTCCCCTCGGACTGTAGGAGCCAGACACTCAACTGCTCCAGTAGTTCCCTCTGAGGTCACCAGGCGTCAAGTACCCCGGGGCCCCCGGGCTCCGGCTACGGAGCATCGGACTAATTACATCAGCTCCCGCGACTCGGAGGTGCCCTCCGACGAAGACGAAGACCTTCCTGAGACCGGGGCTACACAACTAGCCAGGCTTCGGGAGGAAGTAGCCCGGTGGAGGCAAGAGGCCGCCGATCGCCTTCGCACTCAAGCCTCCACCGAAACTCCAGAAGGGCCTCAAGACGGCGGTGCCCGCAACCTTCCAGAAGCTGCCCAAGCCCCGGAGGAGGCAGAAAACGCGTCCTTCGATGACGAATCTCCGCTGCACTCAGACTTGCAAAGGATGCCTTTTGACCCCAGGTTCAAGGCCTCCATGTTGCACAAGTACTCTGGGGGGTCAGACCCTGGAGAGTTCGCCCGGTCATACGCCCTGCAATAGAAGCAAGTGGAGGGGTGCGAAGCACCATGGCAAAATGCTTCCCCCTCACTCTCGAAGGTGTAGCGCTCCGCTGGTTCTGGTCCCTGAAGCCAGGGTCGATCAGCTCCTGGGAGCAGCTAAAAAAGAAATTTGTGAGCAACTTCTAAGGCACCTTCGTGGCCCCGATGTCCACGGAAAGTTTGTTCCAGGTTAAGCAGCGGGTGGGAGAAACTCTCTAGGAGTACTTCACGCGCTTCGCCCACACCAAATCACAGATCAAGGGCTTATCTACATCTTCGGTGGTCGACGCCGCTCGCGAAGGGGTGTTAAACCCCGACTTCCTCAGCAAACTCCACCGGAAGCCGGTAACGTTTGTGGCGCAGCTAATGGCATACTTCGAACAGTATGCCAAGGTGGAGGAAGGCTGCCTGAGGTGAGCCGAAGCACCATCGCCCACCCTCCGGGAAGTCAAGATGGAGCCCGAAGCCTCCACTTCGCTGCAGCCCCCTCAGGGCAACCATTTCAACGAACACAAGCGGGGAAAGAAGCATTTTCGCTCGGAGGTGCTAAATATTGCACCTTCCGTTCCGAAGGCGCCTGCTAGCTTCCAGCAGGTGAAGAATTTCAAGGCCGGACTGCTGAGGCCTCAAGAAAGGGTGCCTGGCAAGTGTCAAAGTTTTTTCTGTTGTGTGCATGGCGACAATAGAAGCCATGACACAAAGGATTGCAAGGCCGTGTTGGCCCTTCGGGGCGACTACCTCGAGCGGAGTGCCGGGCGAGGTACCACAGATCGAGCCGCACCTTCGGCACGATCGGAGCCGGTGCAAACCGTAGCCCGAGCAGGTGCCTTCGAAGCCCCTATGCGGCTTCCGGTGGCCAACATCATGCCGCCACCAAAGCAAGAAGATCCGCAGGATCGCGGCAAGAGAGTGGTCCTGCCCATCTCCGGAGGGGGGACCCTCGGAAGCATGTCCAAAAGACAGCGACGCGAGTACGTCCGCGAGGTCGAGCACATTGGGACATTTAGTTCCGCCGAGGGGATGCCAGAGTGGTCCCATGTGCCCATCTCGTTTACAACCAGTGATGCTGCGGGGGTGAAGTTCCCCCATGCCGACCCATTGGTCATCTCGGCTGATATAGTCGGAGTGGAGGTCCGAAGGATCCTAGTAAATGGCGGGAGCTCCACAGATATAATCTTCGTCCAGGCCTTCGACCAAATGTGCATACCCTGGAAGCACCTGCTTCCAGTAGCCCGGCCACTTCAAGGGTTTTCAGGGCCGCCTCTCGATGCCCTCGGCCAGATAGGCCTCGAGGTCGCTTTCGGAGAGGGGCCTCTGGCCAGGGTGGAAGAAGTGATCTTCGACGTGGTCGATGCCCCGTATGCTTACAATGCGATCTTCGGCCGAGGGATGCTAAATCAATTCGGAGCTATAGCTCACCATAATTACCTTTGTCTCAAAATGCCCACGCAAGGTGGAGTACTTACTATTTCAGGAGACCAAGCTATAGCCCGGAGGACGGAGTATGGCCACGGACAGCCATTGGACCCTCGGCAAGTGCACAATGTGGCGGAAAGCCCTGAAGAAGTGCCGGAGGCCTCGAACTCTTCGAAGGGTCCCTCGCTCAAGCCAAGCCCAGAAGGTGATGTTGAGACAAGAATAATTACAAAAAGAGGCAAGGAATATCCAGTGCAATTTGGCAAAGGGCTATCTACTGAGATAGCTGCTTCGCTAGAAGCAGTGGTCGAGCAAAATCTGGACATCTTTGCTTGGACTGACGAAGACATCCCGGGGTCGACCGAAGCATCATCGAGCATAGTCTGCTCGTCAACCCGAAGGCCAAGCCAGTGCGCCAGGGGCTCCGCAAGCTGTCAACAGAAAGAGCAAGCCTAGCCAAGGCAGAAGTGGAAAAATTATTAAAAGCAGGCATCATCAAGGAAGTAGACCACACTGAGTGGTTGGCTAACCCTGTTATTGTAAAAAAGAAAGACTCGAGCAAGTGGCGCATGTGTATTGACTTCACTTCATTGAATAAAGCATGCCCACGAGACCCCTACCCAATGCCCCGAATAAATCAACTGGTAGATTCCACAGCCGGCTCTGAATTATTAAGCTTCCTTGACGCTTACTCCGGGTACCATCAAGTATGGCTGAGGCGCGAAGACGAAGCCAAGACAAGCTTTATAACTCCTTCCGGAGTATTCTGTTATGTAAGAATGCCTTTTGGTTTACGGAATGCCGGAGCCACCTTTTCACGCTTAATAGCTAAGACACTAGGTCATCAGATAGGCCGCAATGTCGAATCCTATATGGACGATATTGTAATAAAAAGTGCTCAAAAGCACCGACATAGCTTAGACCTAGCTGAAACATTTGAGAGCCTCCGAGCATGTGGAGTACGACTCAACCCGAAAAAATGTATATTCGGGGCACAAGCAGGAAAGCTGCTAGGGTACTTAGTTTCGAGCAGGGGAATCGAAGCTAGCCCAACACAAATAAGCGCGCTACAAAGGATGGCTCCGCCAGAGAATTTGAAGCAAGTGCAAAAGCTAGCAGGAAGGCTCGCGGCACTCAGCAGGTTCCTATCCAGGTCGGCAGAGCGGAGCCTCCCAATTTTCAAGGCGCTAAAGGGGTCCGGAAGCTTCAGCTGGACACCGGAGTGTCAGAAGAGCTTCGAGGAGATAAAAGCATACCTCGGCACACTGTCAACTTTGACTGTTACCCTTCTAGAAGAAACACTGCTCTTATATCTTGAAGCAACGGGTTCAGCAGTAAGCGCAGTGTTGGTCCGGGAAGTTGAGCTTAAAGGAAAGCTGGTGCAAAACCCAGTTTATTTCGTGTCGGAGGCTTTGTCCGGAGCTAAGATCAGATACTCCGAGCTTGAGAAATTTGTTTATGCCCTAGTAATGGCCTCGCGAAAGCTAAGTCATTATTTCTTGGCACATAACCTGATCGTCCCTACATCGTATCCTCTTGGAGATATGCTCTGAAACAAAGATTCTACGGGCAGGATTGGAAAATGGGCGGTCGAGCTGGCACCCTTCGGAATCTCCTTCACGGCAAGGACAGCTATTAAATCCCAAATTATAGCCGATTTCGTAGCAGAGTGGACTCCACCTGCTGTTTGGGCCCCATAAGAGCCCTCCGAAGGCTTTTGGACAATATTTTCCGACGGAGCTTATCAAGCATCAGGTGCCGGAGCAGGAGCCGTTATCATATCACCATCGGGGCAGAAGGCCATGTATTCTGCGAGGCTTAACTTCAGAACCACTAATAACATCGCCGAGTATGAAGGAATCCTCCTAGGCCTCCGAAAGGCTAAAGCGCTCAGAGCCGCAAGAATAGTGATCAAGACAGATTCCCAAGTCGTCGCGGGGCATGTTGATAAGAGTTTTCAAGCAAAAAATCCACATCTGGCCCAATACCTTGAAGAAATCCGCAAGGCCGAAGCAGCATTCAAAGGATTTACAATTCGAAATATCCCTCGGGCAGACAATCAACTGGCGGATATTCTTGCAAAGGCTGCAGCAGGGGCGGGGGACCTCCCGGAAGGTGCTTTCTACGAGGAACTAGCCCAGCCAGCGGCTGTTAAAATAACCTCTGCGGAGGTGCTGTGCATCCCAATTACAGATTGGCGGGCTCCGATAATGAGCGTGTTGCAAGACAGCATGGACCTACCCGAAGGCCCAGAAGCTCGAAGATTGCAAGCAAGAGCTCGAAATTACAAGCTCATTGATGGAGTGTTGTACAAAGCCGGAGTGTGTTCACCCCTACTTCGATGCATCTCGCAGCCCGAAGGTCAGGACATACTTCGAGGCATTCACGAAGGCTTGTGTGGAGGTCATTTAGCCCCTCGTGCGCTAGCGGGCAAGACGCTTCGGCAAGGGTTTTATTGGACAACTATAGTAAGAGATGCGGAGGAGCTGGTTCGAACATGCCAAGGCTGCCAGTGGATGGGCAGACGGAGCCATCGCCCGCCAACTCAGCTTCAAGTTATTGCCCCAGTGTGGCAAATGGCCAGATGGGGTATGGACCTTATAGGCCCTTTCCCATTGGCAAAAGGCGGTTTGAAATTTGTGGTAGTGGCAATCGAGTATTTCTCGAAATGGGTTGAAGCGGAGCCATTAACAACTATCACCTCGAGGAACGTGCAAAAATTCTTCTGGCAGAATATTATATGCAGGTTCGGAGTTCCCAGAGAGTTGACGGTGGATAATGGAACCCAGTTCGAAGCTGGTACCTTCCAAACATTTTGTGAAGAACTAGGCATTAAGTTATGCTTTGCAGCAGTGCGACATCCGCAGTCCAATGGAGCCGTCGAGCGAGCCAATGGGAACATCCTCTCCGGGCTAAATCGACGAATTGTAGGATTGGCCAAGGGCCTGTGGGTCGAAGACCTCCCCAAAATCTTGTGGTCCATTCGAACCACTCAGACCAGGTCAACAGGTTTCACGCCATTCAGATTGCTCTTCGGAGATGAGGCCATGACTCCTACGGAGCTCAGAGGTGAATCGCTTCGCGTAATTCAGCCTGGGGACGAAGATGACCGGAGCACTTCACTAGATTTATCAAAAGAAACAAGGCTTCGGGCTGTCACCAACCTGACTAAGTACCAGGACCACACCAAAACGTGGTATGACCCGAAGGTAAAGCTAAATGAGTTAAAGCCTGGTCATCTAGTATTGCGAAGTGTAATAGCTCCGGGGAAGCTAGGAAACAAATGGGAAGGACCATATGTTATCTTATGCTCAGGACGCCCCGGATCGTTTAAAATAGCTAATTTAGAAGGGGAAGAGTTGAAACATGCATGGCATGCGGAGCACCTTAAGCGTTATTATGCTTAGGGGCTCCTTGTAATCACGTGTAAAACTCTCCTTTCTATGAATAAAGGTAAGGGTCGAATTTTGTTTGCTCTTCGAATATCCCTTACTCCTGATGGACGCATTAGGAGGACAGAGATGGTTGTAGAGCTAAGCATTTTTCTCAAGGCCCAGGCAGCTGCCTTCGAACCATTGGTTCAAAGGCTCCGTTGCCAACCTACGGATTCCAAGCTCCGGCTTGTTAAGATCCGTAGAAGAGTCTAAGGACTTTAAAGAAAAACAGATTTCCGGCCTCCGGGTGCGAACTATCTGAAAAAGAGCCGAAGGTGTCCAACCTACGGATTCCAAGCTCCGGCTTGTTAGGATCCGTAGAAGAGTTTAAGGACTTTAAAGAAAAACAGATTTTTGGCCTCCGGGTGCGAACTATCTGAAAAAGAGCCGAAGGTGGCCAACCTACGGATTCCAAGCTCCGGCTTGTTAGGATCCGTAGAATAGTCTAAGGACTTTAAAGAAAAACAGATTTTCGGCCTCCGGGTGCGAAGTATCTGAAAAAGAGCCGAAGGTGGCCAGCCTACGGATTCCAAGCTTCGGCTTGTTAGGATCCGTGCAAGAGTCTAAAGACTTAAAAAAAGCGAGCAAATTTTTAATCTTCGGAAGCGAACTAAAAATGCAAATGATAAGTACAAATTCGAAGCATGCGGGTGTTCGGACATTCATTGTGCCTAGCGAACCCTTTTCCATGGTAAAGGCTCCGCCACCCACATCTTCGGAAGCGAACTAAAAATGCAAATGATAAGTACAAATTCGAAGCATGCGGGTGTTCGGACATTCATTGTGCCTAGCGAACCCTTTTCCATGGTAAAGGCTCCGCCACCCACAAGGGGGGTCGGAGGGTAGGAGTCACACAGCATACTTTCGAAGCATTCCACATTAAATTGTTATACTTGTACTTCAAGAGAAATTTGTATCTAAGCCTAGGTAAAATCGGAGACCTTTTCGGCCCCTAGAGCTACCCCTACGGCTACTTTGGCCTTCGGAGCTCGAAGCCGCCAAAGTTGTCCTTTTAGTTTGGGTGCTCCTTTTCTTCTTCGAGGCTCGCAGTTTCTTCTGCTCCTCTTGAAGCTCGACCCATGACAGGAGCCTTTCGGAGTCAGCTTCCGCAGGGTCTTCGGCTCGGTACTCCGAGTCGGACCAGTCAATAGGTTCAGAGGACAAAGACCCCTCCGCCTTCTCTTCCTCTTTAATATAAACTAAGACGTCCCGACGAACTTCAAGGGTGATCTCCCCTCCGTCTCCGCGAGGAACAGAGAAGCGGGAGCGGTGGTTTTACAAGGCTTCATATACATAGCAACCCTAAGTGGCTAGACCTGCGGGTCGGTCGGCGGAGCAGGAACCGAAGGGGCTGGCGAAGCAGGAAGTGGCGGCTTTGTTTGTGCTTGCTTCTGCCGGCGGGCCTCGTCAATCCAGGCCTTAGCTGCGACCTTATGGTCCGTCTTCCAGGTCGACCGGAAGGCATCCCAGGCCGAAGCCACCTCCGAAGATGGCCGTAGCAAGTCGTCATCCGCAAAGCCTCCAGGAGACGAACCCTCGACAGAGCCAAGGGGTATCCGAAGAGATTCAAGATGACGAAGAACCCCGATACCAGCACACTGTTCGGAGATCTCTCCGTACCGAATACCGGAGTTCTTCATCAACGACGAAGCAACCTGGATCCTCGTCAGCTTCCGGTCAAGGGGCTCGTGGGCCGCAGCAGAAGACGAAGGGCACATGGTGCCGAAGTACTCCAGCGTACCCTGAAGGGCTTCCAAGGTACGATCCGCGGTATTAGAATTCTTCTTCTCTGCTGCTTCCAGGCCTGCAGCAGTCGCACCCACTTTGGCCACTCGGAGCATTAAAGAACTCTTGAGGGCCATCGCCTGGCTAAGAGCCCCTGGAGCTCCACCAGCTGCGCACTCGAAGTAGCAGCCTCCTGGCGTAGTCTTTCAACCTCCGTTCAAAGGACGATGCGCTCGGCCTCGACCTCTTGGGCAGACGAGCGAAGGGCATCGAGGGCTTCGTTAGACGCCGCCCTAGCCCTCCGTTCCTCTAGGACTTCTTCCTCTAGCCTGAGGGATCTCCCGGTGGAGTCATTAAGGGCCGTCTGGAGGGTAGTGACCTTCCATTTAAGTCGATTAACTTCGACCTCATTGGAAGTCACTGCCGCTCTAGCAAGGACAAATTGCTGTAAAAAGAGCAAAGTAAGTACTGAAGTATTTATGATCACTAATGCAAAGTAGCTATGGTGTCTTTTCATACCTGAAGGGCAGCCTTTTCGAGGGCCGTGTTGAGCGACGAAGCCCTGGCCTCACTCAAGATGGAGATCAACTCCGAATTGGCGATGTCCTGGCTTCTATCGGCCAGGAGCTCCATGAGTTTCCGGAGGCCACTCCGGTGCTCCAGGAATGGAGCCAACAGAGGAAGCCAAGATAGAGCTTGAGCATCATCTGCTGTGGCCTCCTCCGAATTACCAACGGAGGTCGCGGCCTGGCCAGGAAGAAGACCGAGGCTCGAAATACTCTTACCCCTCCCCGGTACGAAGGAAGGTGAAGCAGGAGTACTCCGGCCATCGGCAGCCACCCCTTCGACCAGAACCGCAGCGGCGCAGGCAACCTCGAGGGTCGAGGCTGCCACTGCAGGAGTGACCTCCGTCGCCAACTCTGCCCCGGCAAGCGCGTCGTCTGCTCCAAAAGACGCGTTCTTCGCCGCCAAGTTCGGGGCCTCCAGAGGCACGGGAGGGTTCGCTTGAAAAGCAGCCTCCGAAGGCGCAGGAACTTCGGACGCCACCAAAACATCGACACCCGAAGAGGTACCTATTTCGATAAACGAAATTAATAAGCATGTTTTCACAGATAGTAGGCATGTATTGATTGAAAAGGGGGAGCTTCGGAAAGAACCTTCGGGAGCTTCGTGGGGAAGGATTGCTGGATCCCCCAAGACCTCGTACATCTGAAGGATGTCGGCGAAGTCATCCCCCGAGGTCCTGCCCTCAACATTTCTAGCCGGAGCCACGATCTCTGCCGAGACCGCTTCGGGCACAGGCGAGCTGGGAGTAGGAGGGTCTGACTCCACTTGCACGACGGCGGGCGCAGGAAGAACAGGTGGAGTCGTGCTTACTACCTCCCTGACGGGGGCACTAGGGGGGACCTCCCCTATGTCTTCGTCGTCTAAGAGGTAGGCTTCGAAAGCCACCGCTGTCTGACCGTCGGAGTCCTCTGCCTCTTCGGAGGCTGAGCTCTGCGCGCCCGGCGATGAAGCAGACGAGGCAGGCGCCAACTGCGAAGGGTGCTTCACTATCTTCTTCTTCCGAAGCGGCTGCTTGCCGGCCTTCTTGGGGGGCTCGGCAGCGGCTTTCCTTTTACGAATAACCGCTCCGGTCGTGGCGAAGTCGGGAAGATTCGGGGGCTCCATTCCGAGAGCTCGCCACACTCTGTTGGATTGCTCCCAGCTCCCCACCAGCTCTAACCTTCTTTGCCTCTCGGCCACCGAAGGGGCTCCGAGAACTTGTTCGGTGGCCCGAACTATGTCCTCCGGAGCCAATGCCAGAGGCGCCGCTGAAAGAAAAAGGTATGAAAGTATGAGTACAATTGATTTCTGAATCTAATACGATGCTGCAGGGAGTAAAGTTTACCTAAGTTTTGGAGGTCCCCCTCCGAGGCCTGTGGGAACACGATCGGCCAGTTGGCTCCGAGAGGAGGGATCCGAAGGGCGATAAACTCCTCGGCCAGGTCGCGCATGCTCATGCGACGAGCCACCGAAGTGAGCAGCCCTAGCCTCGTCGAGAGCAGGCTAGGGTTCGGAGAGATGTCCGCCTCCTTCCGGAACCAGATCTCCTGGAGAGGACCAGCGAGGGGGAGTCCTCTCCGACTTCGGCATAAAACCACTGAAGTATCCAGTTCGTGTACCACCTATCGTTTATAGCTTTTGCAGGGAAGTGGAGGGCATGCTCCCTCTGAAGTTGGAAATTGACGCTGCTGAAGGCTATCGTCACCTTGGAGTCCCCAGGCCCGTCTTGTGGCTTCGGTTGGCATATGGCTTCGTGGGTCGCGGCGAAGATCTCAGAACGTCCTTCGCACCCCTCTGCTCGGAGCGCCAATTCGAAGATGGCTAATCGGGCGATAGCATTGGGGGATAACTGAGGTAGAGTTATGTGGAACAAGTCCAGTACCTCCACTAGGAAGTCCACTGCCGGCAGCCCTAGGCCTGCTTCGAAGAACGCTTCGAAAACCACCACTTCTTCGCTTCGGGGCCAAGGGGTTGATTCCAAGCCGGGGACCCGAGTCCTCAGCCCAGCGCCCAGCTTTCCATCTACTGCTTCTTCAATGGACTCGGCGGTACTCACGAATTGGCCAATGATGAAGCTTTGGGCAAATTCTTCTTGGAGGGCGGACGGAGCGCCCGAGGATTTTTGGGCCAGGCACCGCTCGGAGTCCCCGCCATTGCCGCTGCTGCCGATGCAGCCCACGCCTGCCTCTGCGCCAGGGTGCTGGCCGCCGCCGGAGTGGTGTGGCTAGTTCTCGCCATCGTGCTCGAGTGTTCAAGAGTTTAGAAGATTGGAGGAAAGGTGAATCGCAGGTGATGAATGCGGTAAAAAATCTCGATTAATCTCCATCTCCCCCTTTTATAACCGTACGACCAGTACTACTCTTTGATTGATTTTACATTGCAGGTTCGGCTTCTGTCAACGACAAGTGGGTCCAGTAATTGGAACGGCGTGCAACCGCTGTAAAAATCGACCGTTACCTTTTTTGCAGAGGGTAACGGCTACTTGCGTGGTAACAGCTACATCTAACGGCACTCCACGACGTTCACACTCCGTAACCATTCCCTTCCCAACGTGCGTTCTCACTATATCGAGAGCCTGAAGGGGGAGGTTCGAACGCGTTGGGTTCGAAGTCCTCGGCTAAGTCTCAGCATCCCCAAATCCTCTTTAAAGCCTCAGAAAATAGAAATGTTCCTTTCGTATACTGCCTTCTTTCTAAACAGGTTAACTACAGAAAGGCGTATTCGAGGGGCTACTGTTGGGGGAAATTGCTCCATTTCCAGGACTTAAAGATTAATCCTCCGAAGTGCAGATGAGGACTCCAAAGCTAGTGAACTATTGTTCGGAGGATGTGTCGCCACGCCGAAGGGTGCAACGGTGCGAAGCTTTGGAGAACCCTCCGAATGGAAGATGGAGGCCCCGAAGCCTAAAGACATGATTGATTGGATGTCTAGCTTATCCATCTACCTTGCAGTACTTTACCGTATATAACCTTGTTTATGGTACCGAATAGTTTCCACTATGTCGGTTGTAGTCTAGGGGTAAATAGGTCTTTTCCTTATGTTTCTTCCCCTATAAATACCCCCCATTGTACCTTGTAAAGGGGGATCCAGAACAAGTTGTTCATCTATACACATTCGGACCACTTGAGCTATTATCCATTACGGAGGCTCAAGGTAGTCCTAAAACACGAACTTCCTGTTTGTCCGTTCTTGTATTCAGAGAACCTGTTGGCGTAACATTTGCGCCAACAACCCCAAACTCAATTTTTGTTGATACTTGACTTTTTGTAAAGCTTATTCAAAGGGCTATCCAACTGAACAAGGACCAATGCTTAAAACCGAAGGAGAAAATGTTATGTATTTGGTTTTCATCAAGATAGCAATGACATAAAACATTTTGAGCACAAAGCTTTGAAACAAACTTCAACATATCCCTCTTAATAGTACGACAGTCTTAGACTCAAATTTAAATAAATAGAATATAATTCATCTTTGAGCCTATGTGGAGTAAAGTGGAGCTTTTCTCTAAATTTGTTTCAACTGAAAATGTTGTTTCTTCACTTTTGAGGAACAACAAGGTTGAAGTCATTTCATCATATGAGACAATTCTTCTACACACACTTAGTTGAACATGTTAGTCCCAAAATATTTATACCTTTGCATTAAGCAATATCTGCTTTGAATTTTTGCTTGATGTTGATGAACATATAAACTGTGGATGCTTCCATATATTCAAGCCACTTGATATCCTTCGCTATTTGAAGCCCATACCTACTCTTCTCTTCATCAACTCTTGCATTTCTTCAATAAGAGATGTGGATCACCCCTAGTTATTTTGGACTTACTTCGTTCATCGGCATAAAGCTTCTACTCACTTTTCACCATCACATTGGTCTTTAGGCGCCAAGCCTCACTTGCCCTTCACCTTTTCATGGTTGTTTGTAGGCGAGTATCACTTTCCCTTCACCATATTTTCATAGAAAACTACTTCTTATCCAACATCTTCAATAGTTTCTTATTGATCATCCACTTTAGCTCGTATTTTCTATATCCATCTATTATACTTAACAAGCTTTTTGATCGAAATTCTACTTATTGATTTTTACTCATGAGCAATCAACATTTTGCTTGATGTCGGAACTTAACCTAACACACAAACTCATGAAAATGGTTAGTCCCAACATCTGTTGTCATGAATCACCAAAACTCAATACAACTCAAGCACTGAGATCTTTCAATTATGTTCTTTGCATGACAAAACTTTTCGTCATAGAAAAGTACTACCCTAAGACATTTCCATGTTCGTCATTGAAGGAATGAGATTCTATGATGCCCACAAATATTTCATCATAAAGTGTAATTTTTTACGGGGCTTCCATGATGAACTGTGCAACAAAAATACCATGTTATAATATAGATTACACAGTAAAAACTACACATAATATGATGATTTGCAACCATCATAGAACACGTACTAGATTCCTTGTAGTGATCTTTGTTACAATCAAGTAGAAGTAATTCACTTCAAACCAACTCAATTAAGAGCATCTCCATTATACTTATTATTTTTTGACTTGCTATTTATAACAATAGCAAGTTTCTCTTTTCAAATCGACTTGATATTTTGATATTCAACCATTCAAAATCACATCAATCCACAAATTCATCCACAATCCACATTTACAAACGTAACCAAGCCTCATTCACATTGTCCACTTCCGCAAATCATCCACATTCACAAACGTAATCATTCGAAGTCACAAATCGACATTACAGGCACAAGTCACAAATCCACAACACAACTGCAAACAGAGACAAGACATACTCACTCAACACCATCCCCGCCGCTACCTCTCGGATCATTCACATTTGAACCCGAAGGTCCATCCTGAAGCAATAGATAAAATTAGAGAGAAAAATGTCTGGGATCAGAATGGCGACTAGAGGGGGAGTGAATAGGCGCCTCGACAAATTCTTGCGAATATGATGGCCTTTTCAAATCACCCAACACACTCCTGATTGATCAAGCACCAATACACATTCCACAAAACTCATTAAAAATCATTCACAGACTAACCAGGAAAAACATCAAGTGCTAGAAACACACCCTTTGATCATATGTATTTCACAAAGCACAAAATAACTGTCAGCAAATCACAGTCATTTAAACACAAAACATGCAGAAAATTCTTCAATTATCAGGCAAGTGTTTAATCAATCATTTAAACATGGGAAGAGAGATAAAATAAAACTTACTTGAAATTTTACCTGGTTCTTTCCTTAGCGCAAGAAACAAAATAGAAGATGTACCTAGATCAGAGAGCTCCTAGTGTAACTCAGTGTCAAGTCATATGGCAATCACTACTACAAAGCGACACTGTAGCGGCGGGCAAAACCAACCTGTAGTGGCGGGCATCCAGTCCGCCACTGCTCTAACGCCACTGCTATCCCTAGTTAGCAGTGGCGGGCAGAATGCCCGCCACCGCTTTGTCAACAGCAGTGGCGGGCACGCTGACCTCATCTGCCCGCCACTGCTATTGATAACAGTAGTGGCGGGCAGATGAGGTCAGCTTGCCCGCCACTGCTGTTCAAGCTGACCTCATCTGCCCGCCACTACTGTTATCAATAGTAGTGGCGGGCAGATGAGGTCAGCGCGCCCGCCACCACTGTGTCAACAGCAGTAACGGGCACGCTGATCTCATCTGCCCGCCACTGCTGTGTATAACCCATAACACACAATGCTGTGATCCATAATTCACAGTCCCACAAACCAAAACACAGAAATTATATGCTTCACACAACCATCCACATACACAGCAGCAAAACATCCATATATCCACATACACATCCACAACAGCAACAACAACACATCAACACAACGACAACCGATCTAATCAATTTAATTTGCAAATTTACAAAGTTTACATTTCATCACACATCAAGTTTAAAAAGTTTACATCTATCAAAATTTCAAAATTAACCATTGTTTCAAAAATACATGCTCATGCTTATGCATCTTTTTGTTCTTCTTGCCTGCTTGGTCTTCCGGTCCAATCATACAAAGTTGGATGTTTGGCCACTTCACCCTCAGGATCAAAGAATACTCCTTCCTCATGAAGAATTTCATGCATCGTGAAGCGGCACATCCTTTATACGATTCCATACATTTTTGATTCTGAGAGTTCGCCCTTCTCGGCAATGGTTGATGGACCTGACGCCTGCATACATAACATATAAGTACATACATTGCAAGTTATATTAGATTAACACACAATAAATCAACTTACTTCTTTACTGGGGTCAGAGATTGTCCGCGCAAATTTTCCTAAGCCATTGAAAATGAAATCACACGTGTAGTACCCGCAATGCACCGAACCAAGAGCTTGTTTGTGACACTTCAAAATAGACAAAGTTAGAATGGTATATAGTTTGGCTTTATCAATTGAATTAAGAAATTTCAAAATATAATATTACCGGATAGTTTGTTCTGATTAGCATATCTTTCGGCCTCTGTGGATCATGTGGGCCACCTAACCTTTCCACGTAGTATTTGTATGCACTCTGAATAACATTTAATATATCTTGATAATTTTTTTTGGGTTTGTCGAGAGAGTCGAGCACATAAACCCTTGAGTCTTTCGGGTATATCAGAAGTGCAATCCAATGATCACTATCGAAAGAAGTAATATATGATTATGTTAGTTTCATAATCGATAAAACGTGATTAAGTGGATATAGTGGGTATACTTACTTAAAATTATATGCCCCACTTATCATTTCTCTGTCACTCCATTTATGCATGCATTGCGCAATATACAACGCGGCACAATTCCTTTTATTCTTCTTATGTGCGTCTTGGTCTTTATTGAACTTCTTTTTTTGAAATTTTTTCCGACCGGCGGTCCAGTACTTGTCATTGTCCTGGTTTAGTACCGGGTTCAGTGTACTTTGGCTTATGAATGATGGGTTCAAGTACCCATATTTATTAGAAGTGTCACCACATGCATTCAAACTGCATATGTTATGAAACAATAGTCAATATAAGACATGATTAATTTTTGCTTTGTATTGACAAAGTATAAAGTACTTACAAGCACCAGAGTATCATTTGTGTGATGTCGATTCGCTTCAGACGGAACATCCGATGGAAGTCGTCGAAAAATAGTGCAAGAGTAAACTCTGTGCAGTTGAATATTTGTTTTGGAACCTTCACTTCTATGTGTGTAACACCTAACGCAGACGCTTTGAGGTACCAGTCATGAAATGATACCATCTGCCAAGGCATACTCTTAAGTACTCGTTGGGGTAATAATGGTTTGCCTGGTTCATATTCAATATAATCCTCGTCTCCGTAGGTCCATTTATCAACAGAAAGTGAGGCCGCCTGCTTTTGTACTGGAGCCTTTATGGGAGCCTCTACGGGCGAAGAACGTGTTTGCCCCATAGTACTAAAAAATTTAAGCATTTCAGATTTAGGCGCAGAACACTGCCCAACTTGAACAATTGTCTTGTGGATTGCTGGCTTTGGGTGTGCATCGTGTTTTTTAGGCTCGACCACTGACACTTGAGGCTCAGACGGAACTGGCACTGGAATTTGATCTGGCTCTGACACTTTTATGTTGGGCTCATTAGTGGGCTCAAGCACTAGCACTGGCTCTGTCACTTGAGGATCAGGCTCAGTCACTTTTGATTCTATCACTTATGCCACTTTATCGGGCACTGGCTCTTCCTCTGCCTCTTCCTCTATCTCATGCTCATCAACAGGTGATAAAGATCCTATATTTTGCACATCCTGAGATGAAAGATATGTGGGGGATTGTGATGAGACAATAGGTGATTTACTCTGAGAACTTGTCTGCAGTAATTTGATATCTCGGCTCACCCATAGGACAAAGTTATTTAGAGCATCTCCAATTATCTCAATCCCCTCATCAGGCATTGGAAGATCCAAGGGGTCATTAATAAATCTGTCGTTGGTGATCTCATTGACCTGAACCTTGGTATAGTCAGCAGGAATAGGCCGATTGTGAAATAAATCCCCAGGCATAGCAATGCCTCATGCAGCCTCTTGGGAATGCCCTTTGCGCCCTATCGGTACATGCAGGCTGCATGGTGTGTCCTCTTTAATATAATTTACAGGAAATTGTCTTGTACTGAGCCAACACTGCTTGGTACGTCGAGTCGTACCTCTGGCACAATTATTTGTCCCGCTGCAGCCTGCATTATGTTTGGATTCTCGTTAATAAATTCAAAAAAGTGTCGCTCCCACTCTGCACGGCGCTCTGCGGTGTCGTCTGTGCGTGCTTGACGCTTCTTGTATGTGGCACCCTCCTGTTTCTTGAAAGTATTTTTCCAAGGTGCTATAGAAGAGACACCTCGGGTGCGCCCTCGATGTTCCTCATTTCCGAGAGCAGATGTAAGCTGGTCATTACATCCCTCGGGCTTGAACTTTCCAGTCTTCTCCAACTCAGCGATTTCCTGTGCTTTCTGGAATACTTCATTAGTCCGTGAGTCGGAGAGCATATATTGGCCCTCAGGTGTTTTTTTAGCTCGACCTAGGAGCCATCTCTTAGTGCGCTGATCAGCACCTGAAAACTGTTCAGGTAACCCAGCCGCACGGTCCTCCTCCTCCTTTCTACTCCACTCATCCTCCTTGGCCTTATATCCATCTGACCCAAGTTTATATGGGAACTTATTCTTCTTATTAAGTTCTTTGAACATGGTGCTCTCTTGTTTGGCTTCTTCCGAGCAATGCTGCATTTCGAATTCGTTCCATTCATTTGGCGTTATAAAGTCGTAGTCGTTGAGTGGCGACTCATCTTTCTGAAGGTATTGTGTGTTCAGTTTAGTCCTAAATGTATGGAGAGCCTTCCCGATAGTCTTCAATGTGGCAGCTTTAGCGTCTTCTAAGCGGTCTTCCGGGAATTTATAATGCGCTTTTATATGCTGCCACAATTCGTTTTTTGTAGCTTCAGGGACAGTCTTTCAATTTTTCCAAACTATCTTACATCGCTCCCTAGCGAGACATCCACAGTCGTTACGCCACTTCGCTGTGATTTCTTTTGGCTTCCTTGGAGCCCCATCAACATGCACTTCTTCAACCTCATAGATAGTTGTATGCAGCTTGTTCTTCTCCCGTTTCCCTCTCCTCTTCGCATTTGCCGACGATGTTGTGGCAGCGGGCTCAACATCTGTTCGCTTAGATGACTCAATAGCTGGGACAATAGTTGTCCTTTTCTCGACTTGGAATAATCAACGCTTGCTTCCTCGCTTTGGACGATCCTACGATGATAGACAATGTGAGCTTCAGGAATGTAATCCTCGATTAGAAGCTGCTCTGACTTGTTACTAACGTAATAATTACCTCCGCTTGAGCTTCAGGAATGTAATCCTCATCGGCGTCTTCTCTCGTTCTCTTCTTCCTAGGCTCCATTGGATGTTCATTCTCCGGAGAGTGGTACGAAGATTCGCTATCGGAGGATCCTTCAGATGAACCCTCTTTATTTATTTTTGCGGGAGACTCGTAGATGAGCTCCTCGATGGAACGTCCTTCTTCCGCCATAGATAAACTATTCATAGTTAAGAGGCTAATGTATCATAATTTTGGTTATGCAAAAAAGGTCTGCTGTCATATTTTCATAGTTAAGAGGCTATTACTTCTGAAGCAACTATACTAATCATAGTAGCCTTAGAAGTAATAACAGTAGTAAACTGATCACAGTGTTATTGAGGCCTCAACATATTTTGTGTTGTTTTTCAAAATGTTCATGGCTGCCATGGAACCATGAGCACATCCATTCCCTGTCAGCAACACGAGAAAGAAGAAGCTGTTGACGGGAATGGATGTGTCACATGGCTTGATGACATACATGAGATAACTCAATAACAATTTGCATCATAGGCCTCTAAAAGGAATTGCGGAATCTAATGTTGGCCTTCAGCCGGATGAACTTGAGGATTAGTATAGTAGCCTTAGAAGTAATAACAGTAGTAAATTGATCACAGTGTTGTTGAGGCCTCAGCATATTTTGTGTTGTTTTTCAAAATGTTCATGGCTGCCATGGAATCATGAGCACATCCATTTCCTGTCAGCAACACGAGAAAGAAGAAGCTGTTGACGAGAATGGATGTGTCTCATGGCTTGATGACATACATGAGATAACTCAATAACAATTTGCATCATAGGCCTCTAAAAGGAATTGCGGAATCTAATATTGGCCTTCAGCCGGATGAACTTGAGGATTAGTATAGTAGCCTTAGAAGTAATAACAGTAGTAAATTGATCACAGTGTTGTTTAGGCCTCAGCATATTTTGTGTTGTTTTTCAAAATGTTCATGGCTGCCATGGAACCATGAGCACATTCATTCCTTGTCAGCAACACGAGAAAGAAGAAGCTTTGACAGGAATGGATGTGTCTCATGGCTTGATGACATACATGAGATAACTCAATAACAATTTGCATCATAGGCTTCTAAAAGGAATTGCAGAATCTAATGTTGGCCTTCGGCCGGATGAACTTGAGGATTAGTATATAGTAGCCTTAGAAATAATAGCAGTAGTAAACTGATCACAGTGTTGTTTAGGCCTCAACATATTTTGTGTTGCTTTTCAAATATGTTCATGGCTACCATGGAACCGTGAGCACATCCATTCCCTGTCAGCAACACGAGAAAGAAGAAGTTGTTGACAGGAATGGATGTGTCTCACGGCTTGATGACATACATGAGATAACTCAATAACAATTTGCATCATAGGCCTCTAAAAGGAATTGCAGAATCTAATGTTGGCCTTCAGCCGGATGAACTTGAGGATTAGTATATAGTAGCCTTAGAAGTAATAATAGTAGTAACTGATCACAGTGTTGTTGAGGCCTCAGCATATTTTGTGTTGTTTTTCAAAATGTTCATGGCTGCCATGGAACCGTGTGCACATCCATTCCCTGTCAGCAACATGAGAAAGAAGAAGCTGTTGATGGGAATGAACGTGTCACACGGCTTGATGACATACATGAGATAACTCAATAACAATTTGCATCATAGGCCTCTAAAAGTTGTTCTAAAAAAGTGGTAATGTTCCGATAGAGGGAGAGGGAAAGGGAGAGGGAGATAGGGAAGAGGGAGAGGGAGAGAGGGAAGAGGGAGAGAACCTGGTGTAGGGCAGCTATCTATAAGCATAGCTATCTATAAGCATAGCTTAAACTTAAGTCGAGACGTGACAATTCTCCGGGGATGCAGTAGGGTTTAGAGAAGAAATGACTGAGGTTTGAAAAAAAAATCGATAGTTTCTCTTTTTGTGTGTGTTTTGTTGTAACCCAAAAACTGGTGACTCTTTTGCTTTGCATTTGCATGAAGGAGCTAATTCTATGAAATATCAAATATATTTGCGGAATTTTATATCTAATATAATGCACATCCTTAGATCTGAAATTTTATATCTAATTAGTCAAATATCATTATCCTTTACGACTATATATAATAGTATATATGTGTTACAGAATTGTAACCAAAATTTCTGTTTGCATTGATTCCATGCACTTAAAATCAAACAATCAGATTATATTCCCTCATAAACAGATTAATTTTGTGACAAAAAAAACAGATTAACTTTGTGCACATGCATGTACTACACTGATTAATATAGTTAAGTTGTTGAGAGAGGAAAAAAGAATCTCGATTAAATTAGTATGCTTGATCTCCTATATATCAACACAACACTTTAATTTCTTCTCCATTCGATATCAAATATAATGTCATGTAGTCTACCACTACAGTGCCAATGAAAGCTCCACGAGTCTTATCAAGCCATTTTTCAAGTTGGAATCATGCATGTATAGCTATAGCCACACTTTAATTTCTGTTGCTACCTTTCTCTATCTATATCCATATACAAAGTATATATATATGCACACATCACACAATATATCGGCCCAATCTCGTCGGCGCACCGCCCCATCTCCGACGACGGTTGTTCCGATAGAGGGAGAGGGAAAGGGAGAGGGAGAGAGGGAAGAGGGAGAGGGAGAGAGGGAAGAGAGAGAGAACCTGGTGGAGGGCAGCGGGGATGGGCGTCGACGGGCTTCGGGGATGGAGGCGACGGGCTCCGGGAGCGACGGGCGGAGTTCGACGACGATGGGCTTCGGGGACGATGGCGACGGGTGGAGTTCGGTGGCGACGGGCTTCGGCGACGACGGCGATGGGCTTTGAGGGTGTCGCGGGCTCTGGGAGTGGCGGCAACTGGCGGACGACGGTGCGCGAGTTAGAAATGAAACTAGGTTTTCGGACGGCGGGAGCGAAAATTTTATATAGGGGGATTAGCAGTGGCGGGCATGCTGATGTCATCCTACCCGCCACTGCTATTTTCTCTTAGTAGTGGCGGGCATGCTGACATCACCAGCCCGCCACTACTAATCCGCCCGCCGCTGGTGCTCGATGCTACTACTAAAAGGAATAGCAGTGGCGGGCTAGTGACGTCATCATACCCGACCGCCACTAAAATTAGAGGTGGGGGTTATCTAACATACGTTGCTATACTTTTCGAGAAACACATTGTAGCGCAGTGGTGCGGGGGTTGCTTTGGTGCCATGCGGTTCGAGGTTCGAACCTTGCTGCCGACAGCTGGTTTGAGGTTCGAACCTTGCTGCTAGCATCCAAACATTTTTTTACATTTCTGTTCTAATTCTCTTTTTGTGTTTGAAACCTCATTTGAACTTGATATTTTTAACAATAAAAATACATCATAACTTATCAAATTTAAAAAATTGGTATTTTTCTGCCTCACTTTACTTTTTTTATTTCATTAAGAAACCTGAGATTCTCCGGGGATGCAGTAGGGTTTAGAAAAGAAATGACTGAGGTTTGAAAACAAAATCGATAGTTTGTTCTTCCTTTGAAATTGAAACTTTTTGTACAATAAAAATATAACACCAATATTCTAATTGCAAAAATTGGTATTTTTCTTCCTTAGTTTACAGTTTTTATTTCATTAAGTGTGTTTTTATGATCAAAGTGAAAATAAGTTCAATTTGAACTACAAGACATGAAATAATTCACCAAAATTTATAGAAAAACCATATTCATATTTTGACTCTATAATTAGTTATTATCCAGTAAATTTAAAACCATCATAAAAAATGTAGGTTTCCACAACACTCGATTGACTTGTATTTAAAACCTCATTTGAACTTGATATTTTTTAACAATAAAAATACATCATAACTTATCAAATTTAAAAAGTTGGTATTTTTCTGCCTCACTTTACTTTTTTTATTTTATTAAGAAACATGAGATTCTCCGGGGATGCATTAGGGTTTAGAGAAGAAATGACTGATGTTTGAAAGCAAAATCTAGTCTGAACTTGATTTTTTTAACAATAAAAATACATCATAACTTATCAAATTTAAAAAATTGGTATTTTTCTGCCTCACTTTACTTTTTCTCCCTTAGTTTACTGTTTTTATTTCATTAAGTGTGTTTTTATGATCAAAGTCAAAATAAGTTCAATTTGAACTACACGACATGAAATAATTCACCAAAATTTATAGAAAAACCATATTCATGTTTTGACTCTATAATTAGTTATTATTATCTAGTAAATTTAAAACCATCATAAAAATGTAGGTTTCCACAACACTCGATCGACAACTTGTATTTTTATAGTTTTTTAATCCTCAAAAAATAAAATAAAGTCTAAAATACAACACCAATATTCTAATTGCAAAAATGGGTATTTTTCATTAACAGAAATTGGTATTTAAATGCAAAAAAGTCCACGTAGAGGTAGGGATTATCTAGCATACACTGCACAAATAGCCGAGAAATACTTTGTAGCGCAGTGGTGCGGGGGGTTCTTTGATGCCATGCGGTTTGAGGGTTTAGAAAATGAATCGGACGGTGGGACTGGAAAGTATATATAGATGTATTAGCAGTGGCGGGCATGCTGACGTCAGCATGCCTGCCACTAATATTTCTCGTAGTAGTGGCGGGCGAAGACTTAGTAGTGGCGGGCGCTGACGAGCCCGCCACTACTAATAGAGGTAGGATTATATATATAACATACAATACTCTTCCTACATTGACGTGAAACACTTAGTAGCGCAGTGGTGCGCGGGGCTTACTTGGGGCCATGCGGTTCGAGGTTCGAACCTCGCTGTCATCAGGCGGTTTGAGGTTTGAACCTTGCTGTTGGCCCCAAAAATTAAATTTTTAAAAAATACGCACGCTAAACAATAAAATCCTCATTTGATCTTGAAAATGTTTTAACAATAAATGACATAATTGATTTTACAAATACGCACGCTAAACATAAATGATCTAGCCTTGCACTAATTTTCCATCGCCATTGGTGCCTAGATAAGGAATCACACTGCCAAATGACAGTTTTGCTTCAACCACATTGATCCTTGATATGTCAACGAAAAACGACACCTCATCAAACTGATTGTATTCTTCTTCGTCTTCGACTCCATCAACTCCAACAATTCTTTGTTTTCCTGTAGCAACGATATATTTTTTCTCATCTTTAGGATCAAGTATGTAAAATACTTGTGCCACAGATTGAGCGAGTATCCAAGGGTCATCTTTATAAGCCACCTTATTAAGGTCAACTATCGTAAACCCGTAATCATCCACCTCCACACCTTCTAGATGTCTGACCCACTGGCACTTAAATACAGGGATTTCTATAGAGTTCCCGTAGTTAAGTTCCCATATTTCTTCGATGTATCCATAGTAAGCATTCTTTTGTCCAGTGCTATCTTCTGCTTCTCCTCTGACACCACTATTTTGGCGCCGACTCTTTTGATCCTTTGCTTTGGTATAGAATGTGAAACCATTGATGTCATACGCTTGCCATGTTTTAACCATGCTCAATGGACCGTAAGACAATTTATTTATCATCATCTCTTCGTCGGTTTCTCCAATCGAAAGGTTTAGAACCCTCAGCCATGATGTGAAATAAATTTTGTGTTCTTTCATAATCCATTGCTCATCGTGATCTTCATTCTTTTCACGAAGCTCTTGCAGGTGTTGTTCAACATATGGTCTCATAATCGCCAACTGATGCATTACACTGTAATGTGATTCTCTTATTGTTTGGTAACTATTGTCTCGTATGATTTTCCTGCCTTTAGTTCCTTTACCGGTGAGTCTTCCATGGTGCCGGGACACGAGAACTCCTATTGGTCTTCCATCTCTTATGTAATCTGCGTAGCACTCAATGACTTCCTCAGTCGTGTAGCCCTCTATCATGGAACCCTCTGGATAAGCACGATTTCGTACGTAACCCTTGAAGATAACCATTAGACGCTCATACGCATACATATTGTGCAGGTACGTTGGACCGATAACAAAGATTTGGTCTGCTATATGTATCATATAGTGCTCCATAATATCAAAATATAAAGGAGGAAAGCACATCTCAAGCTGACACATAGTCTCCCTCATTTGTTTACGTAATTCATTTAACTCTTCAGTGTCGATCACCTTCTTTGATATGACATTGAAGAAGTGACACATGCGTGTTATCACCATCTTTAGAAATGAATGTTTGACTCTTCTTACTGCGATGGTGAGGAATAGCCCAAGCATAACATGACAATCATGAGTGTTGTAGCCGCTCATCCTCAAATCTGCTACGGAGACAATATTCTTTATATTCGTTGAGAATCCTGTTGGAACTCTAAGGGTGCGTTTGGTTCTGCTTTTCAAATCTGCTTCTGCTGTGAAAAAGCAGAAGCTGAACCAAACGGGTTTACCAAAACTGCTTCTGCTGTGAAAAAGCAGCTTTTTTCTAGTACAAATTTGGAAGCAGCCTGGACCCTGCTTTTCTGCTTTTGCTTTTCTACTTTTCTGATTTTTAGTTCAGATTAAAAAGTATGAATTCAAGGTGTCTTAATTGATTTAACATTATTATGGTTTGTATTGCTTTGCACAATTTCATGAGATAATATGTGGTTTTCGGTTACTTTATAAAATAAATTATGCACTTTTTTATTTATCTAATATATTTTTTAGTTATTCAGTTGCATCAATGTTGAATATTTCCTATTTATATATATGTATAGAATATTATAATGATGAAAATTACGTAAGTTATAAAAAACAGTCAGCTCACAGCAGTTTTTTCACAGCAGCTTCAACCAAACGACTTTTAGCTTTTTCACAGCAGGCATCTCACAGCAGCTTTTTCACAGCAGGCAACTCACAGTAGCTTTTTCACAGCTCACAGCAGAACCAAACGCACCCTAATTCCATGTAGACACCTGATGATTGATCTTTTCTCGTCAATTGTGAGGTTATAGCTAGCAGTCGGAAGGAAAAATTTTCCATTGGCCCTTTCCTGTGGGTGAAGCTCGGGTCTAATTCCGAGAGTTTGAAGGTCCCTTCGTACTTTTAGTCCATCTTTTGATTTGCCCGGTATGTCTAACAGAATACCGATAGTGCTTTCGAAGACATTCTTCTCAACGTGCATTGTATCGATAGCATGACCAATCTCCAACTCCTTCCAATAGGGCAAATATCTAAAGAAGATCGACTGCTTTTTAAATGGAGCGTCCTTTGAAATTTTTTCAGATTTCTTCCTCTTCTTTCCGAAAACAATTTTATATTCTTTACCATTTCGAATAGAAATTTGCCATCTCGATTTCGTGGAGGTTGTCCAAGCTCGATTGTACCGTCGAAATGGTTCCTATTTCTTCGATATTTGTGGTTTTTTGGTAAAAATCTGCGGTGTCGCATATATATCGTCTTAACGAATGATGAAAGATGCATAGATTCTGTCTGGTCCACACACACTACACATGCTGTCTTTCCTTTAACCTGTCCTGTTAGGGACATGCGTCCTGGGTTGTCAGCTATGGTGCAAAAGATTATGGCTCTTATATTGAAGTGCTATTTCTTGTGCTCATCCCACACACAGACACCATGTTCCCATAGACGTTTCATATCCTCCATCAAAGGTTCTAGAAAGATATCAATGTCATTGCCAGGTTGTTTTGGACCAGAAATTAGAGTAGTGAGCATAAGGTATTTTCTTTTATGGCACAACCATGATGGAATGTTGAACAAGCATAGAAAGACTGGCCACGTACTATGTGGGTTCCTCATCTCACCGAAGGGATTCATTCCATCCGTGCTAAGTCCCATCCTGATATTTCTAGGATCATCCGAGAAATCTGGATGGGCCAGGTCAAATGATTTCCACTGCCTAGCATCCGCAGGGTGCCGAAGTTTTCCGTCCTTCTTTCGCTCAGCGAAATGCCAGATTAATAGTTCAGCATCTCTAGGATTAAAGAACATACGTTTCAAGCGATCAATCACCGGTAGGTACTGTAACACCCCAAATTTTCAGAACAATAAAAATATTATTAAATTCCATTTCCTGAAATTTATATTTCTGAAAATACTTTTAATACTCTTTTGTACCCTTTTGAACTACAACATGGAGTAGATGGCCAAACTAGGAAGTGAAACTTTTTGTATATGATCCTAAGACCAAAATATATTTTTGAGAATTTTTATAAATTTTTACCAACCTTGGAAGTAGCCCTAAGATTTTAATCTATTTTCTGGAATTATTTTTATTCAGAAAAGCTTTAAAACAGTAATGGGCTCCCCTCCCCTCTTCTCTCTCTCCCGGCCAGCCCAGCCCACTCCCCCTCGCGCGCGCCACCTGACAACCGGGTCCCACCCGTCAGTGACCTCCTCTCCGCACCATCGCCCGGCCCCACCTGTCGGCACCAGCCGTTCCCCCTCGCGCTCGAGCCCGGCCCCACCCGTCAGTCGCCACCCCGCTCGCTCGCACTCGCTGGCCAGTGGCCCCCACCTGTCGGATTCGTCTTCCCCGCGAGATCCGCCCCCAAATCTCCCCCCTCTCACCGGCCGACGCCATTACTCGCCTCGGATCCCTTGCCCCCGACCCCCTCCCCTCGAATTAAGCCCGGCAATCAAACCCCCGCGTCGCGCTGACCGTTTTCCCCCATTAAACCCGACCGATTCGCGTCCAGGTTCGGTGAATCGAGCTCAACCCGAGCTCGCCGGCGCTTAAACGCGTTTTAATCCCGGCCACCGCAGACTACGCCCTCTCTGCCCCCGCCGATGGTCCTATTTAAACCCCCTGGCCACCCGCATTTCACCCTCACGCTCACACGCTACGAGAACCGACAGAGCCATTGTACTCCGCATTTTAGCGCACCATCGTCGCCCTCGCTCCAGCCGTCGCTCGCCCTCACCGGAGTCCCCCTCCGTCCACGCCGACCGCACCGCCGTGACCGCCAGGACCTCACCGATCTCGGCCACCACTCCGTCGTCGACGAACCTCGCCAGATCGCCGTCGTCGCCAAGGACCCGAACATCGCCGCCGCCTCCGCTCGTCGCCGGCCTCACCCCGTCGACCTTTTCTCACCGCCGAGGTACTGTAGCGCCCCGATTTAACAAAATCGAGACATTATTGAATTTCCATAGAAAAACAATAATACAAGAGGTTCATCATGCGACAACGTACATACGATAATATCCATGGTACGCAGAACATATTTATTACAACATTGTTTTAGTAAAAACAGTAATAGGATAATTTAAACAGCGGCATGACGAACGTCTTCTTCAGGATCTTTCTTCTCGACTGGGTCACTACTCCAGACCGTCTTCAAGATAAGCATCCTCTGTGGGGTCCAACGGGTATGAGTACAAAAAGTACTCAACAAGCCACCGCAAATGCAAATAATAATGCAGGATAATAAACAAGGAAGGATAAAGGCTAACAATGCGGAATAAAGCAGTTGCAGTTATGGCATTTAGTGTAATCATATTTTAATCATGCGGAAAGTAAACATGAACATCATCAACATCAACTAACTCGAGGAGTACGTTTTACCTCCTCGCACAACAGTCCTTACATGTCAATCCACCATGCACATATGTAGGACCGAAAGTAGCGACCAGAGGGGGGGGTGAATGGGCGCCTTAAAAATTCTTTCGAATCAATGGCCTGCTCCCAACACCCAACGCACCTCAAAAGACTGTGCAGCAGAAAAAGAACGGAAGGCCTAAGTCTAAAGGTTTCTAACCTAGAGGCAGCTGATGATAAACAGTGTAATGTTAAAGCAGTGCAACTAGACAGATGAACAAAGTGTAACAGGCCTAAACTTCTCAATGAAATGATCTAAGTATGTTTAAGATGAGGAGAGAAGTTACTGTCCAAAGTTGTCTCCTGTTCGGGTCTTGGCGAAGCCCCCTTCGCACGTCGAGGTCTGCTTCGGAGGTTGGTGACGGAGTCTGTCCAAAATCCCGAAGGTGTCGCTGTCTAGCCTAGTTCGAAGTTGTAGGAAGCGAAGTGTACTTCGGAGCGAAGTAAAACAGTGCCGGAGCCTGGTTCAAAGTGTGTACTTCAAAGACAGGACTTCGAACACAGCTTCGAACCAAGAGCTTCGGAGCAAAGTGATAAGGTCGGAGCCTGCTTCGAAGTGAGGACTTCGAAGACAAAACTTCGAACACACCTTGAACCGAGAGCTTCGAAGCACAACCTTCGAACAGAAAAACTTCGAACACACAAAGCAGACGGACAACCTTCGAACAAAGAAGCGAAGTCTGTCACGCGACAGAAAAGCAAGTCCGAAGCCAATGCCCTACCTTCGAAAAGAGCAAGCTCCGAAAAGAGAGGCGAAGGGTGACATGCTTCACAGAAATTAGAGCGAGGCCTAGCGGAGCCACAAGCTTCGAACCCAACCTCGAAACGTGTCGAAGTATGGACTTCGAACGCATAGGGTCAAAGCCCCTTCGCCCTATTGTTCGAAGTATGTAATGCTGTCGATCAGAAAAATGCTTCGAAGCTCAGCAACACAGAATACAAAACAAGGCTCGAAGATTGAAACGAAGCCTTCGAGTATGGTCGGATCGAAGCCTGCTTCACTGAGCTGAGGGGCTTCGAACAGAGAAGGATGACTTCGCAGAGACAGTCAGAAAAGTGATTTTAGTCCTATCAACCAGATCGAAAAGTGGAGCAGTAAAAGTAAAAAGCTGGCGCAGAAGTACTGTAGCTACAGAGGAGTACTACTTGTAAATCGCAAGAACTAGTACTCTGTATGTGAAGAACAGAAGCTTCTTCACACCTGCCGAAGCCTACAAGGGCTCAAAAATCACAGGGAAACTTGCTTTGAAGGTGAAAACGAGTCATTAAAACCTTGCAGATGCAGCACACGAAGAAGTAGAGCATTTACTGCAACATTAAAAGCAAGGCAAGAAACATAGTGAGAGAACTCCCTGGCGGCGCAAGCAAGGAACAGGAGAGGAGAGAGAAAACGTGAGAGGCAAAAATGACCCAATAGAGTAGTATTCAATTTCAGCAAAAGGGTAGTCCAAACCCTAGGGATTGGGGTGCTATTTATAGGCAGCCCAACACTAGGAATATTCTACCAGCCCCTTAGGGTTTTTACAGACTCAAAAGATACAGAAAAAGACTCTACTGCCCTTAGGTATTTTTACAGACACAACTGACTGACTGTGGGCCTAGAGTAACAGATGACATATCCGGAAGCTACTCTTCTGGACAGTCGGATACAGAATCGACGGTTGTCAGTTTTACGCGGAAACTGACAAAGCCTCCACCAGCTTTGCACCAGGTACCCGGATTGGGCCGGCCCGACCCCGCAGCTCTCTCAGCCCGGCAATCGCTCACCGCCCGTGTACCTGAGTCAGTCCTGGTCAACAGCCCAGTGGGTCTTCTACTGCTTCTGACCCATGCACCCGGATTGGGCCAGCCCGACTTCGCAGCCTCCTCTGCCCGACAGTCGCTCGCTGCCCGTGTACCTGAGTCACACGCGGCCAATGAAACAGCAGATCTCCTCTATTCTTCAGTCCTCTTTGACTATCGTTGACAATGACTCATCACTTCTAGAGCCATGAGGCCCACGCTATTCAGCATGGCTCCTCAATCTCCCCCTTGATGAGTGCATTGTCAACACTCCTTAATTCTCAGCTCTTCTACACCTGTGAACAAATGTGGAAACACGAAAACAAAACACAAGAAAACAAAGAAGAAGAAAAATAAGGTAAAAGTTTAACCCTAATGACCAAAAGCCAACCAAAAGCAAGAAACGGTCATTATGGTTAACCAAAATGTAAAAGCTCAGAATGAGTGCGATTTCAAAACAACAAGGATATCAACAGAGTAAGAACTCCCCCTTAAACTCTGATCCCAAATTTTCTCCCCCTTGTTGACAAGTGAACTCATCAAGCACTCAAAAGAGACACAGACTCCCCCTGAAAAACAACTCCCCCTCAAAATATGCAGTGAATGCAATTGGGGTGCAGGTGGAGTGTAGAAAGCATGCTTCTCAGATATGATTGACTGCAAATACAGTATCTAACAGGTATAGCAAAAGAGATACTGTCTAAGACACATGGCATGATCAGTACAACAGATGATATCTAAAGAAAGTCATTTGCACGCAGTTTTCAGTTTTTGCAAACAAAAGCATCACCACATTTTCTAGTAAACAAGCAAGGTAAAGCATGAGATGCAGAAGCTAGCTGATATCTACCAAGATAAGCATTGTCCAAAACAACAGGCTTCAGCAAACTTGTTATCTTTTAAAGTTCAGGCTTTTTCATTTTCCTTTGTCATTTTTGCCAAGGGTTATTTGCATGTCAAGCCTTATGCTAACCGACCAAGTCAAGCCTAGGCCAGAGCTGGGCCATCAGAAGCTTAAGACATTGGTCTTGACATACACTACACTGTCCTAGTTCATACCAAAGTGCTATGGTAAGCAGTCCAGAACAATATAATGCGACAAAGCAAACCCACTTGGATCTTTTCAACTTAAGCATAAAAAGGCATGGAATTTTCATTCATTTTTGATTTTTATCATTTTTATAACACATTTTCCATGTTAAAGCATAAAGATGTCCAAGTTGCATATCTGCATCTATGTGATGAACTGGCTACAAGGCATGTAACAGATAGCAAAAGCACTCAGCCTACACATGCTAGTTACCAGAAGCAACGGTGATCATTTTTCAAGTTGAAAGCGTAAAAGCCATGCACATGACAGATATCAGGTATATCAAGTGAACTGAATCAAAGCATGATCATCGACATGTAATCAAAAGCATGTACCCGCTAGAATAAGTAAAGCAGTTCAATCATATAACAGAAGCAGGCTCAAATGTGTGATATGTGAATATGTATGATAAGAACACACACAAAAAGACTCAAGAAAAGAGTAAAAAGAAAACTGACGCAAAATATCCTAAAAAGGATACACAACACCCAAATCCCCTCGTAAACGCTCAAAAGTAGATTGATCTAGGGGTTTGGTGAAAATGTCAGCCAACTGATGATGGGTATCAACATGAATAAGGTCAATGACACCTTTCTCATATTGATCCCGCAAGAAGTGAAAGCGCACATCAATATGTTTGGTTTTTGAATGAAGACACGGGTTTTTCCCTACACTAATAGCACTAGTGCTGTCGCAAAACAATGGAACCCTGGTAGGAAAGAATAACCCAAAGTCTCGTAGAGTAGAAATCATCCAAACCAACTGTGAGCAGCAGCTAGCAGCAGCTACATACTCAGCCTCTGTGGTCGAAAGAGCAACTCCAGATTGCTTTCGAGAAGACCAAGATACAAGGGAAGAACCAAGAAACTGGCAAGTACCGGAAGTCGACTTGCGATCCAACCGGCACCCACCAAAGTCAGCGTCCGAAAAGCCAGATAAATCAAGTGATGATGATGCTGAATAATAAAGACCAAGATCAGGCGCATAGGTGAGATACCTGAAAATGCGCTTGACAGCCTGCCGGTGAGATGCGCGTGGTGAAGACTGAAAACGCGCGCAAAGTCCCACGGCGAACTGTATGTCCGGTCTTGTTGCCGTCAAGTACAACAGCGAACCGATCATCCCTCGAAATTCTCTCTCATTGACCTTGACACCGCTCTCGTCCTTGTCCAAACCCCCAGAAGTACCCATCGGGGTCATCTGCGGCTTCAAATCACCACCAAAGTCAAATTTCTTAAGCATATCACGAGTGTACTTACCTTGGTGGATGAAAGTGCCGTCCTTGGTCTGCTTGATCTGGAGCCCTAAAAAGTACTTAAGCTCACCCATGAGGCTCATCTCAAACTCACTGTGCATCTGCTCAGAAAACTTGGACACAAGAGAATCAGTAGTACCGCCAAAGATAATATCGTCCACGTAAATCTGAGCAACTAAAAAATCTGAAGCATCTCTGAGCAAGAAAAGAGTTTTGTCCACAGAACCCATCACAAAGCCCTTCCCCAACAAAAATTGCTTCAACCGGTCATACCAAGCCCTGGGGGCTTGCTTCAACCCGTATAAAGCTTTGTGCAACTTAAAAACATGTCGAGGAAACTTAGGGTTCTCAAAACCGGGGGGTTGCCTAACATAAACCTCCTCCTCTATGAACCCGTTCAGAAAAGCACTCTTAACGTCCATTTGAAAAAGCTTAAAACCCTTCGAAATGGCAAAAGCTAGAAGAATACGAATGGACTCAAGACGGGCAACAGGAGCGAAGGTTTCTTCAAAGTCAATACCTTCCTTCTGGCAATAACCCTGGGCAACTAGTCGAGCCTTGTTGCGCACCACAACCCCATCTTCACCTTGTTTGTTCTTGAATACCCACTTGGTGCCTATGGGGTTGCATCCTGGTGGCGGCTCAACCAATGTCCAAACCCGATTGCGGACAAAATTCTCAAGCTCTTCTTGCATAGCATTAATCCAATTAGAATCAGAAAGAGCATGAGAAATGTCTCTGGGCTCAAAAGATGCAACAAACACAGATTCAGCAAACACAGCGAGAGAGGCAGAAGAACGCAAAGTCCTCTCAGTCAAATCACCAATGATGAGCTCTGAGGGGTGGTCACGCTGAACTGCTCGGGTTCCCTGGTGATCTGAAGTCACCTCACCAGAGTCAGCAGCTGGCACCTCTGGACTCGACTGAGGGGGCTCGATCGAAGTGGAAGAAGTGATCAGAGGTCCGCCCTCATCATCAGTCGAAGTCACAGAAGGTGTGGGCTCTGCGGGGGATCCAGAAGGCCCACCCTCAACAGCAGCTGGAGTGTCCTCATCTTCCTCGAAGATGGACTCTCCGAGCTCATCATCACCAGAAAGCTCAAAAGAAGGAGTCAAAGAAGGCAAGGACTCGTCAAAAGAAACCTCACATGTCTCGACAAGCAGCTGGGATTCGAGGTTCCAAACACGGAAGCCTCGAGAATGCAATGCATAACCAAGAAAAATACCATCCCAGCAACGAGACTCAAATTTGTCCAAATGCCCTCCCTTCTTGAGCACAAAGCACTTGCAGCCAAACGCTCGCAAGTGGCTCACCTTGGGCTGTCTGCCAAACCGCAACTCATATGATGTCTTACCAATGTAAGCTCGAAGAAAAATACGGTTGGCCAGATAGCAAGCCGTGTTCATGGCTTCAGCCCAAAAACGCCTAGGAGTCCTGTGCTCATCGAGCATCGTCCTGGCCATCTCAACTAGCGTGCGGTTCTTTCGTTCCACAACGCCGTTCTGTGGGGGAGTGTAAGGAGAAGAAAACTGATGGTCCAGACCCTGATCACCACAGAAGCTGACGAACTGAGAGTTCTTGAATTCAGAGCCGTTGTCGGAGCGAATTGCTCGCATCCGGCCATTGTTCTCATTCTTCAGCTTCAAAATCAGGTCATGGACAAATTGAAAAGTTTCATCCTTAGACTCCAAAAAGAAAACCCACGAGAAACGAGAAAAGTCGTCAACAATCACAAGTGCATACCACTTCCCACCGACTGAGCGTACCCGAGCTGGACCTACAGTGTCCAAATGTAAAAGCTCGCCTGGATACGAAGTCATCACCTGAGTCACAGGTGAATGAGAAGCGGCAACCATTTTCCCATGACGACAGGGATGACAAACTAGATCCTTCTCCATTTTAAGCTTGGGCAATCCTCGGATGAGGTCCATAGAGCTTAACCTGACTAGCAGATCGAAACTCAAATGACCTAACCTCCTATGCCACTTCCAGAGCTCAGAAGAAGATCCAACAATCAAACAGCGAGAAGGGCCAACAGAACTAGAGAAGTCAATTCGAAAAACTTTACCGAAGGGTAAAATCTGACAAACCAAAGACCCTCTAGAATCAATCACAGAAGAATTTCCCTTCTTAAAACGCACTTCCAAACCATCCTCAAGAAGTTGCGACACAGAGATTAAATTAAAGTTCAGATTTTTAACCAAAGCAACATTCTTTAAAGAGAAATGGTCTGAGATGATGATTGAGCCTATGCCACTTACTTTCCCTTGACCGCTGTTCCCGAATGTAATGTACTCTTTGGAGCTCGGGGGAGTGAGACTAGAGAACCATCTGCGATGTCCCGTCATGTGGCGAGAGCATCCTGAGTCCATGATCCAAACATCCTCCAGTCCCCGGTCCTGCACAATCAATGTCTGTAAGTGGGAGCAAATGGTCCGGCACCAGGTTTAGCAAAAAAGCTAAACCAGTGTCGAGCCATCTGCTCAAAAGATGGAAAGCGAAAACCATCAAAAGAGTTTGGACCAAAACGCGGCTCAAAGCGCGGTCCATGGTTCTTCCTAACCCTACGGCCACGAGGTCCAGAACCGTAGCCAACTCGGTCTGGAACTCTGCCGGAACGAACACCACCCACTGGAGCACGGGTAGGAAAACCGTCTCCTCTACCACCACCTACACGACGCGGCCTGGCCTCTAGCCTCTCCCCGCGCCGAGGAACACGCAGTCTACCACCCTGCTGGTAGAACTGCACCTGATCACTACGAGCCCTCTCTGCTCTCTCAACCCGCTTCCTCCTGAAGCAAAACTCCGCAAGATGCCCGTCTCTCTGACAAAACTCACAATGATAGGTAGGCTTCTTGGGATGTGGTTGAGGCTTGGGATTCTTGGGCTTGGTAGTGTTTGGTGTGGTCTTCTTGGGCTGAGAGGGTCCAGGAAGAGAGTCAAGAGAAGTGTGGAGATTTTTGGGCTTTGGAACCCAGATAGGTTTCTTGGGTGGAGCTTTAAGTGGCTCATGAATTACTCCATCCTTGGGCTGACAAGCCTGGGAAGTCTCAGTGGAGTGAGTCTTGGGATACCTCTGCTCTGGAGTCATTTTACTCCACTCCACTGCCCGGCTGATGGCACTCTCAAAGTCAGCCTTGGTGTAGGTGTAACCTACCCCAAACCCATCCTGCCTCTTGAACTGCTGGATCATCATGCCAAGCTGTGGCTCTCTAGCACTGATCCAACTCAGGATAGAACGGAGGTAAAAATTCTCATTCTGAGAATCTGCTAGCTCCTCTCTCAAAGAAGCTAGAACCTCCACCTGAGACAAGCAGGTCTCACACTCACTCTCTACTTGGACAGACTTCCCGGCTTTTAGCTTAATCAACTCCATTCTAAGAGACAGGCAGTTCTCACAAACAGTGGGTGGAACTGACAATGTCTCAAGCTCTAGCCTAGTCTGCGCAAGCTCAGCTCTCAACCTCTCTAAATCACCCAAATGTTCATCGCCCTTGGATTTCAGCTCAGCTAAGGTAGCTAGATGAGATGGGCAATCAACACAGGGTGCGACGACAGAGGCTTGAGCATTTTTCAGCTCCTGCTGAGCGCTTTCAAGCTCAGTGGCCAAAGCGTCCCTCTCATCAACCCTTTCTGTGTACCTGGACTTCAGAGTCGACAGGTCACACAGAAGCACCTCACACTTTGGGCACTTACTGCTATCACCCAAGCAAGGGGAAGAAGATAGACTCTCAATTCTGCCATTGGCCACGGCAAGCTCACTCTCTAACTCATCTATCCTCTTCTTAGCCCCCCTAAGCAGTTTTTCCCGATACTTCAACTCCTGATGATTGCTCTCTAGTAAATCAACAATTTCACGCTCATAAGATGATACCTTGCTATCGTCGTCGTCGGAGTCGTCGGAGGAGCTCTTTTCTTCTCTATCCCCAAGAGCCATTGAGCAGAAGCTCTTGCGGGATCTTCAGCGCTGGTGTGAGCGGCTCTTCGGCTTATCTCCGAAGGCCATGAAGCAGAGGCCCGCCGGATCATCCTTGTCCTTCCCCTTCTTGATGGAGATCTCCTCATCGCTTGAGCTCGATGAAGAGGAAGAAGACGTGGATCTCTTGGAGTAGCTCTTCTCCATCTCGGCGAAGAAGGCCTTGTCGCGCTTCTTGTTCTCTCGCCGGTAGTCCTTCAGGGCCTTCTTGAAGAACCGGGTCTTCGGCTTGCCCTTGTTGAAGGAGGGGCTCTCATGCTTGCCGGAGTCGTGGAAGCTGCTGCCGGTGCCCTTCTTGTATCCACCACGCTTGGGGCAGTCGGCGATGAAGTGTCCTGGATCACCACATTCAAAGCATCCGGATTTTGTGCCGTGTCTTTTGAACATTCTTTTATCATAGACACGACGCACCCGGTTGTTAAAGAGACACAAATCATCATCTCCCAACAACTCAAGCTGGTCCTCAGTGATAGACATCAAGGATAACCCAGCACAACTCACGGCAGAGGGATCAACAGAAGGTGTAGCAAGGGCCAGGGATTTTGATCCAGAGCCAGTGAGATTTGATCTCAACTGGACATCTACCTCAGTGGCCTTCAGCTTGCTAAATAACTCAGAAATGGTCAAGGTATCGTAAGAAGTACTCTCAACGATAGATGATACCTTGATCTCCCAGATCTTTGGGTCCAAGGTATGAAGAACCTTGAGCGCCTGCTCATGATCTGAGACTAACTGAGCACCCTCAGCCTTGTTGTCCCGAAGCTTGTTAATGATCGACTGAAAGCGACCAAACAAAGCCTCAACAGATTCACCCGGCTTCTGTGTGAAATTCTCATATTCACGCCGGTAGGTCTGATAGAGCCGAGCCTTGACCTGTGCTGTTCCCTCATGGTGTGCCTTGAGGGTAGCCCAGATCTCTCTCGCAGTGGAGAGATGACTCACTCGCTCAAATTCAGTGGGACCTAAACCAGAAAATAAAATGTTCACAGCCTTACTGTTGCTCAGATGCTGAGCAATGATACCAGCAGTACCTTGCTCAGTAACTGGCAAAATGACAAACGTGGTGTGAACGCAAATGTCCCATATGTCCGAACCCTAGCTCATGAGATAGCCTCACATGCGAGTCTTCCAATAATTATAGCCATAGGCTTCCAAGGACGGGACCTTGCCAGGAGACGTCATAGTCACTACTGGGGTTTAGAACCGGTTAAGGTATGGAAAAACCCTAACCTCGCTCTGATACCACTTGTAGGACCGAAAGTAGCGACCAGAGGGGGGGTGAATGGGCGCCTTAAAAATTCTTTCGAATCAATGGCCTGCTCCCAACACCCAACGCACCTCAAAAGACTGTGCAGCAGAAAAAGAACGGAAGGCCTAAGTCTAAAGGTTTCTAACCTAGAGGCAGCTGATGATAAACAGTGTAATGTTAAAGCAGTGCAACTAGACAGATGAACAAAGTGTAACAGGCCTAAACTTCTCAATGAAATGATCTAAGTATGTTTAAGATGAGGAGAGAAGTTACTGTCCAAAGTTGTCTCCTGTTCGGGTCTTGGCGAAGCCCCCTTCGCACGTCGAGGTCTGCTTCGGAGGTTGGTGACGGAGTCTGTCCGAAATCCCGAAGGTGTCGCTGTCTAGCCTAGTTCGAAGTTGTAGGAAGCGAAGTGTACTTCGGAGCGAAGTAAACAGTGCCGGAGCCTGGTTCAAAGTGTGTACTTCAAAGACAGGACTTCGAACACAGCTTCGAACCAAGAGCTTCGGAGCAAAGTGATAAGGTCGGAGCCTGCTTCGAAGTGAGGACTTCGAAGACAAAACTTCGAACACACCTTGAACCGAGAGCTTCGAAGCACAACCTTCGAACAGAAAAACTTTGAACACACAAAGCAGACGGACAACCTTCGAACAAAGAAGCGAAGTCTGTCACGCGACAGAAAAGCAAGTCCGAAGCCAATGCCCTACCTTCGAAAAGAGCAAGCTCCGAAAAGAGAGGCGAAGGGTGACATGCTTCACAGAAATTAGAGCGAGGCCTAGCGGAGCCACAAGCTTCGAACCCAACCTCGAAACGTGTCGAAGTATGGACTTCGAACGCATAGGGTCAAAGCCCCTTCGCCCTATTGTTCGAAGTATGTAATGCTGTCGATCAGAAAAATGCTTCGAAGCTCAGCAACACAGAATACAAAACAAGGCTCGAAGATTGAAACGAAGCCTTCGAGTATGGTCGGATCGAAGCTTGCTTCACTGAGCTGAGGGGCTTCGAACAGAGAAGGATGACTTCGCAGAGACAGTCAGAAAAGTGATTTTAGTCCTATCAACCAGATCGAAAAGTGGAGCAGTAAAAGTAAAAAGCTGGCGCAGAAGTACTGTAGCTACAGAGGAGTACTACTTGTAAATCGCAAGAACTAGTACTCTGTATGTGAAGAACAGAAGCTTCTTCACACCTGCCGAAGCCTACAAGGGCTCAAAAATCACAGGGAAACTTGCTTTGAAGGTGAAAACGAGTCATTAAAACCTTGCAGATGCAGCACACGAAGAAGTAGAGCATTTACTGCAACATTAAAAGCAAGGCAAGAAACATAGTGGGAGAACTCCCTGGCGGCGCAAGCAAGGAACAGGAGAGGAGAGAGAAAACGTGAGAGGCAAAAATGACCCAATAGAGTAGTATTCAATTTCAGCAAAAGGGTAGTCCAAACCCTAGGGATTGGGGTGCTATTTATAGGCAGCCCAACACTAGGAATATTCTACCAGCCCCTTAGGGTTTTTACAGACTCAAAAGATACAGAAAAAGACTCTACTGCCCTTAGGTATTTTTACAGACACAACTGACTGACTGTGGGCCTAGAGTAACAGATGACATATCCGGAAGCTACTCTTCTGGACAGTCGGATACAGAATCGACGGTTGTCAGTTTTACGCGGAAACTGACAAAGCCTCCACCAGCTTTGCACCAGGTACCCGGATTGGGCCGGCCCGACCCCGCAGCTCTCTCAGCCCGGCAATCGCTCACCGCCCGTGTACCTGAGTCAGTCCTGGTCAACAGCCCAGTGGGTCTTCTACTGCTTCTGACCCATGCACCCGGATTGGGCCAGCCCGACTTCGCAGCCTCCTCTGCCCGACAGTCGCTCGCTGCCCGTGTACCTGAGTCACACGCGGCCAATGAAACAGCAGATCTCCTCTATTCTTCAGTCCTCTTTGACTATCGTTGACAATGACTCATCACTTCTAGAGCCATGAGGCCCACGCTATTCAGCATGGCTCCTCAACATACATATTCAAGGTAAACTAACTGGGGGATGTCACGCAACCCGCCCTTGACCGTGGGCTCGGCTTTTCGAAAAGATTCAAGACGCTGATCAGAGATGTACTACTGTACCCACAAGGCACGCACTCATCTCAACGAGATGACCCATTTCACGGGAACTCGTGCCAAAACCTCAATATGAGATGTTCCAAGCGATAACCACCCGCTCTAGGTTTCGCCGGCGCGCCGGGCCGCATCCCGGCTAACGTCGCACCCCCTTTTGCGCCACATTGGTACAAGTCACCCGCAGGTGCAACTTGACCCATCTCCAAATGGTGGCCTCGGTTTGGAACAACCCATACCTTAGTTAGGACTTACCCACTAGACTTGTGGTTAGTACGTAAGTGTATTGCAACGGATCCCTCAGACCGGTCCTTATAGTGCCCCGGGTGCGACTGACCAATGCCCTAGCTTGCACCCGGAACCCACCATGCATACACTCACAACCATGACTCATCACCAACAGAATTTCCAAGGATAAGAAGTAACGGGGATCATATAATAGAACCATTTCACTACGACTCATTTTTATCCTATAGCGGCCGTGTCAATACATTGGACACTAGCTAATATCATTGATCATATGGTGACAAGGAGGTTAGGCGAGATAGCATGGCTTGGGTTGCACATCAAGGTCGGGGGATCCTAAATAAATATAATGTAAGGGTTCATTTGACTAATGCATATATAACCTATGTGTTATAGCGATAGTCAATTCAAACATGGGTTCAATATGTTCAAAAGAATGGTTTGGTGACTTGCCTTGTTCAGCGAAAGGCGAGGGAGGGACTTCCGGGAAGTATTCCGGCTCCTCGACGGCGTCGTAGTCTTTTCAATAATAATAAAGTAGAATAAATACAACATTCGATATAAACAACGTAAAATCACACAACAAGCATGTGGGTTTTAGTTGGTTTGATTTTAAAGAAAATCAGTTGTTAAGGTTCTGAAATTTATTTCACAAATAATTTAAAATGAATCGAAATGAATTATTGTTTTTCATAAAAGGGTTTTTAAGTGTGAATAATACCACATTAAGTTTTCTAATTAATTTAATATGAATGATTCAGAGAAAACTCTGTGGTTCTAGTGTTTAAACAGAAAGGAACAAATATATAAATTTTCTGAAGTTTAAATATTTAAATTTGCATTTTAATCCTAAGGGCATTTGAATACTTATTTAAATAAACATGAAAATGTCAAAGTAAACCTACTGTTTTTATTGCATAAATATGTAGAGAATAATTTTATGAATTTTCTGAAATTGGAATGGTAATTTTTAGAGTTCAAATGCATTAGATATGAATTTTACAAGTTTAAAAGCATTTTCTGGAATTTATTTTCAAACTTTAAACCCCTCGGGTCCACGGTGAGCCAGGCCCACGGTGAACCCGCGCACTGTGCGCGTGCGCCGGGTCGATCTGGACCGTCGGATCCAGATCCGACGCGCGAGGGCGAGGCGGGACGCGTAAGTGACTACGGACGGCCAGGATTAAAACGTTCGAAGGGGTACCACGTGGACGCACGAGATTAAACACGGGGTTTTAAAACTAACGGACGCACGAGATCGCACCGTACCGCTTCACTCAGATCCGACGGCGCCGATTAAATCGCACGAGGGATTAAATCCGGGCCGTTAGATCTGGATCGCACGGCGTGGGTCGAATCCGACACGGCACGGGTACTCGACCCGTGCCGGTCGTCTTCTCCGACGACGGCGAGCGGGCCAGCGGCCACGGCGATCGATGGCGGTCGATGCTAGGTCCTAAAATGGAAAGAGGGCAACGAGGGGGTCACGAAGGTACCTCGGCGGTGGTTCGGGGACGACGGGGCGTGGCCGGCGACGAGGTAGACGGTGAGGTGGTCTCGGGTCCTTGTCGACGACGGTGTTCCGGCGAGGCTCGAGGATGGCGGAGGGGTGGTCGGGGTCGGTGACGTCCTTGCGGTGATGACGGTGGGGTTGGCTAGGGCGGAGGAGGTCGCTAGCGACGGCGAGGGGCGACTGGAGTAGGAGCGGTGGTGAGGTGTTAAAAACCGAAGAGGGGAGCGCTCTGTTCGTTCTCGCCGTGAATTGTCGTGGGGGTAGAACGCGGTGGAGGCCAGGTGCTTAAATAGTGGCATCGGCGAGGGTTAACGGGCACCGCATGCAAGGAAAGCCGAGGAGGGCTTTAACTCGCCGGCGAAGGCGCGACCGTGCGCGTGAGGGCGATCCAGGGGCTTAAACGCGCGCATTAACGTGCTTAATTGGCCGGCGGGGCTCGGGGAAGTTAATGTCGGGCTCGGTTTAACGGAAGGGGGAACCGGCGAGGGGATCCAAGGCGAAGTCTTCGCCGGCGGGATTAGGGGGGGCCGGTGCGGGGTTGAAGACGGTTCTGACGAGCGGGGGCCACAAGCCAGTGAGCGCGGGCGGGCGAGGGTGGCGCCTGACGGGTGGGGTCGAGGCGTCGGGTTCGCGCGCGAGGGAAGGGATTCGGCGCCGACAGGTGGGACCGGGTCGTCAGTCTGAGGGGCGCGGGTGGAGTGGGCTGGGCCGGCCGGGGAGAGAGAGAAGGGAGGGAGGGGAGCCCAATACTGTTCTAATACATTTCTGAATAAAAATAATTCCATAAAATAGATTAAAATATTAGGGCTACTTCCAAGGTTGATAAAAATTTATAAAAATTCCCAAAATTATATTCTGGTCTTAGGATCATATACAAAAGTTTCACCTCCTAATTTGGTCATCTACTCTATGTTGTAGTTCAAAAGGGTATAAAAGGGAGTTAAAAGTATTTTCTGAAATAATAATTCCCAGAAATTGAATTTAATAATATTTTTATTGTTTTGAAAATTTGGGGTGTTACAGGTACCCCCATGATCCCCATGCCACCCTTGTTCCGTTTTAGGCCCTAACATCGACCGTCGTCGCCCGCCGTGGCCGCTGGCCCGCTCGCCGTCGTCGGAGAAGACGACCGGCACGGGTCGAGTACCCGTGCCGTGTCGGATTCACGCACGACCGTGCGATCTGGATCCGACGGTGACGATTAATCCCCGCGTGCGGTTTAATCCGATCCGTTAGATCTCGGCGAAGGGGTACGTTATAATCTCGGCCGTCCGTTAGTTTTAAAATCCCGCATCGCATCTGGACCATCCATCGCGTACCGGTTCAGTGTTTTAATCCTGGCCGTCCACGTCAACTTACGCACCCCGCCTCGCTCTCGCGCGTTGGATCTGTATCCAACGGTCCAGATCGACCCGGTGCACGCGCACAGTGCGCGGGTTCACCGTGGGCCTGGCTCACCGTGGACCCGAGGGATTTAAAATTTGAAAATAAAATTCAGAAAAGGTTTAAAACTTGTAAAATTCATATCTGGCGCATTTGAACTTTAAAAATTGCCATTCCAATTTCAGAAAATTCATAATATTATTCTCTACTTGTTTATACAATAAAAACAATAGATTTATATTGGACATTTCATGTTTATTTAAATGGACATTTAAATACCCTTAAGTTAAAAATGTAAATTTAATTATTTAAATCCCAGTAAAGTTTGTATTTCCTGTTGACATGGACAAACCACTAAGTTTTCTATGAAACCTTCATTTTAAAATTATTAGAGAACTTAAAAATATGAATAACCCCTTTTAAAACCCCCTTTCAAAGGATAACACTTTATTTTAATCTCTTTTAAAATCATTTATAAACTGAATTTCAGAACCCTAACAACTTGATTTATTTTTGTTCAAACCAACTTAACCCTATGTGATTATTATGTGATGTTATATTGTTTGGTTGCATGTTATATTCATTTTATTTTACTTTATTATATTAAAAAGACTACGACGTCGCCGAGGAGCCGGAATACTTCCCCGAAGTCCCTCCCTCTCCTTTCGCTGAACAAGGCAAGTCACCAAACCAATCTCTTGAGCATATTGAACCCATGTTTGATTAAGCTATCGCTAAAACACATAGGTTATATATGTGCATTAGTCCAATGAAAACCCTTACATTATATTTATTTAGGATCCCCCGACCTTGATGTGCAACCCAAGCCATGCTATCTCGCCTAACCTCCTTGTCACCATATGGTTAATGTTATTAGCTAGTGTCCAATGTATTGACACGATCGCTATAGGATAAAAAAATGAGTCGTAGTAAAATGGTTCTATTATATGATCCCCGTTACTTCTTATCCTTGGATTTCTGTTGGTGATGAGTATTGGTTGTGAGTGTATGCATGGTGGGTTCCGGGTGCAAGCTAGGGCATTGGTCGGTAGCACCCGGGGCACTATAAGGACCGGTCTGAGGGATCCGTTGCAATACACTTACGTACTAACCACAAGTCTAGTGGGTAAGTCCTAACTAAGGTATGGATTGTTCCAAACCGAGGCCACCATTTGGAGATGGGTCAAGTTGCACCTGCGGGTGACTTGTACCAATGTGGCGCAAAAGGGGGTGCGACTTTAGCCGGGATGCGGCCCGGCGCGCCGGCGAAACCTAGAGCGGGTGGTTATCGCTTGGAACATTTCATGCCGAGGTTTTGGCACGAGTTCCCGTGAAATGGGTCACCTCGTTTGAGATGAGTGCGTGCCTTGTGGGTACAGTAGTACATCTCTGATCAGAGTCTTAAATCTTTTCGAAAAGCCGAGCCCACGGTCAAGGGCGGGTTGCGTGACATCCCCCAGTTAGTTTACTTTGAATATGTATGTGCATGATGGATTGACATGTAAGGACCGTTGAGCGAGGTGGGGCTGACTGTACCCCTCGAGTTAGTTGATGTTGATGATGTCCATGTTTACTTTCCGCACGATTAAAATATGATTACATTAAATGCAATAACTGAAACAGTACTTTTCCGCAATGCTAGCCATTACCCTTCTTTGTTTATTATCCTGCATTATTACTTGCATTTGCGGTGGCTTGTTGAGTACTTTTTGTACTCATACCCGTTGGACCCCACAGAGGATGCATACTACGAAGACGGTCTGGAGTAGCGACCCAGTCGAGAAAAAAAAATCCTGAAGAAGATGTTCGTCATGCCATTTTCTAATTATTTTACTTTACTGTTTTATTAAAACAATGATGTAATAAATATGGTCTGCGTACCATGGATACTGTCGTATGTACGATTGTCGCATGATGAACCTCTTGTATTATTGTTTTTCTTATGAAATTCAATAATGTCTCGATTCGTTAAATCGGGGCGTCACAAGATGGTATCAGAGCCGACTTGACTGTAGGAAGCCAAACAGACCCGCCTAGCCATTAGCCACAGAAAATTATTTCTTGAAAATCTACTTTATAAACTTTGTTCCTCTCCTCACTTTGTTCAACTTGCTGTTTTGTAGATGCCAGTCTACCAAGTCCACAACTACTGTCGCCACTACGAGGGCTTCGTCCGGGAGCTCCGTATGATGCTCACATTCCTCGGGTTCCTCTTCGAACCCGAATTTCAAGGAGTGTACCCCGACGAGTTCGCCGGGCCCTGCGATGTCTCCCTCACCGTCCACGGCTCCGGAGAGCATCTGCCGCCCTACACCACCGCACTGGGAGGCCCGACTTTCGACGTCGCGTGCCAACGAGTCGCCCTCCAGGCTCTCATGGAGCTGAGGATGATCTACGATGATCGTCTTCAGAACTCGTCCTTCCGGCTCGTGCCGAAGCGTACTCCCGGAGCCCACCGTAGCATCTACCTCGGAGTTCACTCCGTGCGTGATCCGGTCATGGCCCGGCAGTCGCGTCTGCTACAGGCCATGGATGATCTCCACACCGAGGCGGTGCTTGACGCCGACGAGCACCATGAGGCGGTTGAGTTCCTTCGTGAAGAAACGAAGAACTTGATCCAACAGAACGGCGAACTGCAGCGCAAGATCATGCAGCTGCAGAAGGATATTGCGGAGATGGTTCCTCTTCTTCCAAGGAAGAAGAAGCCCATCCGTGAGCCCCTCCCTCGCCCCAAGAGGATCCCGCCACGACCCTCTCCCGCCAGAGCCTCCACTAGCGCCCCTACACCACGCCCCGGCCTCGTCTCCGACTCCATCATCGAGAACTTTCTCGAGCCCACCATCCCTTCGGAGCCGCGTACCCGTGGTTCCGAGAGCACGGAGACCGCCTCCGGTGGCGAGTAGGCGTTAGGAGTCGCTATTTTTAATAAAAGCATGATTTTGTATGTGGTGCTACCCATGACGAGTGTGTTATGGGTAGAATAAAAACTTGATTGTGATGAACAATTTCTACCACTCTATATATTTATGTGCTTGAATCTTATATGGTACTTTTGATTGTATTATTGCTTCGTCATCCTTTGCCTTATCATTATGTATATTCAGAAGATGGCCGACCACCAGAACATCGGCTCCAACAACGGAGCAGGAGGAAGCCGTGATGCGCCCGAGGGTGTCGTACCCAATTGGGGTGCAACGGGCCCCCGTCAGTCTGGATCGCCCTCCGCCAACCACCCTACCCTGGCGGAAATGATGGCGAATCAAAACCAGCTGATCACTGCCCTCCTCACTCAGATGCAGAACCAACAGGCTCAGTTGGACCATCTGCAAAACGTGGAACCCGCCCCTCGCGCACCAGCACCCACGCCTGCTCCGCAACTCTCCGAGTTTCTGCGCGTGCGCCCGCCCATCTTCTCGAGCACCACCAACCCGATGGAGGCCAGAGATTGGCTTCGCACCATCGGAAAGAAGCTCGACCTCCTCCCCTGCACCGACCGGGAGCGGGTGGCCTTCGCCACTCACCAGCTTCAGGGTCCCGCCGCTGAATGGTGGGACAACTACCGTGAGTCCCAGCCAGAGGACCACGTGGTAACTTGGGCGGAGTTCACCATCGCCTTTCGTGCCGCCCATGTCCCCGCCGGTGTCATCGCGGTAAAGCAGCAGGAGTTCCGCGACCTGCAGCAAGGCAACCGGACCGTCATGGAGTACCTCCATGAGTTCAACCGCCTCGCCCGCTACGCACCAGAGGAAGTGCGCACCGACGCCCTCCGCCAAGCCAAGTTCCTCCGGGGACTTAAGGATGAGCTGTCCATCCAGCTCATCGCTACCGACTACGCCGACTTCCAACGGCTAGTCAACAAAGCGCTCGTCCAAGAGACTGAGCAGAACAAGCTGGACCTCAAGAAGAGGAAGATGATCGCCTTCAAGCATCAACAGGCGAACTCTCAGAGGCCCCGCTTCATCCCTCCGCCACCAGCGCCAACCTACCATCCCCGGCCTGCCTACAGGCCACCTCATGTCGCTAGCGGATCCAATGCCGGGCATCCTCGCCCCGCTCCACCAGCTCCGGCCACTCAGCCGACGTCAGCCGCCAAGGCCCCGATCCTGAAGGATCGACAAGGGAGGCCGATCGTCTGCTTCAATTGCCGCAAGGAAGGGCACTATTCACACCAGTGTCCCCACCCCAAGCAGCCCCAAGGCGCGGCACCCAACCAGGCAGTGCGAGCCCGCGTCAACCATATCAGCGTAGAGGAAGCTCAGGAGGCGCCTGAGGTCGTACTCGGTACGTTTACTGTGAATTCCGTACCGGCCGTCATATTATTTGACTCTGGAGCAACCCACTCCTTCATCTCGGAAGATTTTGTGAAAACAAACGAACTGGACGTGCTCCCTCTACCCATTCCCATGGTGATTGCCACCCCCGGCAATAGGACCTTAGCCCGCTTATACATCCCTAAGGTTCAAATTGACATCCAAGGAGTACTGTTTCGGGCCGAACCAGTCCTCATCCAATGCACCGGACTCGACCTCATACTAGGGATGGATTGGTTGATGAAGCACAAGGGAGTGATCGACTGTGCCAACAAGTCCATCACGGTGACCAACCCTGAAGGCACAGCCGTCACCTTTCGGATGACCAGTCGCAAACCACTCGGAGCATCCCTTCGCTCGATAGCTCTTGAAGAGGTGCCTATAGTCAAGGAGTTTGCGGATGTCTTCCCTGAAGACTTACCCGGAATGCCTCCCAAGCGGGACATCGAATTCAGGATCGAACTTGTCCCCGGGACCACTCCAATCTCCAAGCGCCCGTACCAGATGGCCGCTAATGAACTAGCCGAAGTAAAGAGCAACATCGAAGACCTAGAGCAGAAAGGGTACATCCGACCGAGTAACTCACCCTGGGGTGCACCGGTTATATTTGTCATGAAGAAGGACAAGACCAAGAGGATGTGCGTGGACTATAGAGCCTTGAACGACGTAACCATCAAGAACAAGTACCCATTGCCTCGGATCGACGACCTGTTCGATCAGCTGAAAGGATCCTCGGTGTTTTCCAAGATTGACCTCAGGTCAGGTTATCACTAGTTGAGGATTAGAGAAGAAGACATACCCAAGACTGCCTTCACCTCCCGCTATGGACTCTACGAGTACACCGTGATGTCGTTCGGACTCACGAATGCCCCGGCCTTTTTCATGAACATGATGAACAATGTATTCATGGAGTTCTTGGATAAGTTCATCGTGGTATTCATCGACGATATCCTCGTTTACTCCAAGACCAAAGAAGAACACGAGACTCACCTCCGGCTGACCCTCGGAAAGCTAAGGGAGCAGCAACTGTACGCCAAATACAGCAAATGCGAATTCTGGTCGTCTGAGGTGAAGTTCCTCGGCCATGTTATATCTACCGGAGGAATAGCAGTGGACCCAACCACCGTAGAAGCAGTAACCAACTGGCTGCAGCCAACAACCGTGACCGAGATCCGGAGTTTTCTCGGATTGGCCGAATACTACCGCCGGTTCATCGAGAATTTTTCCAAGATCGCCAAGCCTATGACCAGACTCTTGCAGAAGGAAGTGAAGTTTGAATGGACCCCCAACTGCGAAGAAAGCTTCCAGGCCCTAAAGAAGAAGCTAGTATCAGCTCCTATTCTGACTCTGCCAGACATCCGGAAAGACTTCCACGTCTACTGTGATGCCTCTCGTCAAGGATTGGGATGCGTCTTGATGCAAGAAGGGAAGGTGATAGCCTACGCCTCCCGGCAACTGAGACCGCATGAGCTGAACTACCCGACCCACGATCTGGAGTTAGCAGCCGTGGTTCATGCTTTGAAGATATGGAGACATTACCTTGTGGGGAATCGGTGTGAGGTCTTCACCGACCACAAGAGCCTCAAGTACATATTCACCCAACCAGATCTGAACCTCAGGCAAAGGAGATGGTTGGAACTGATCAAGGATTACGACTTGGGCATCCATTATCATCCGGGCAAGGCAAATGTGGTGGCAGACGCCCTTAGTCGAAAAGAGTACTGCAATGCCATCATGATTCAGGACCAAGCTCCTTTCCTCTACAAGGAGATGGAAAGACTAAACCTAGGGATCACCACCCGAGCGTACCTCGCTACCTTGGAGTCTCGGCCTGTCTTAATAGACCAGATCCGAGAGAAGCAGAAGGAAGATCCGGACATCCTGGAGATCCAGCAGAACATGAGGAAGGGTAAAGCCCCTGGATTTTCTGAGGATGAGCATGGTACCATCTGGTTCGGAAACCGAGTATGCGTACCCAACCTACCTGAGTTGAAGACTCTCATCCTTCAAGAAGCCCATGATACATTATACTCCATCCATCCCGGGAGTACAAAGATGTATCAAGATCTGAAGGAGAAATATTGGTGGGTCAGCATGAAGAGGGAAATAGCTGAGTATGTGGCCAAGTGCGACACATGCCGGCGAGTCAAGGCAGAGCATCAGAGGCCTGCCGGACTCCTTCAACCTCTCAAGGTCCCCGAATGGAAGTGGGAAGAGATAGGAATGGACTTCATCACGGGACTGCCCAGGACCCAAGCTGGTCATGATTCTATCTGGGTGATCGTCGACCGACTCACCAAGGTAGCTCACTTCGTTCCGGTCAGGACAACTTACACCGTCGCCAAGCTGGCTGAGTTGTATATGACTCGGGTTGTGTGCCTTCACGGAGTTCCTAAGAAGATTGTATCTGACCGTGGGAGTCAGTTTACCTCCAAGTTTTGGAAAAACCTTCAAGAGGAACTCGGCACCCGGCTGAACTTTAGCACCGCCTATCATCCACAGACTGACGGTCAGACCGAAAGGGTCAACCAGATATTGGAGGATATGCTTAGAGCTTGTGCTCTAGACTTTGGTGGAATGTGGGACAAGAACTTACCCTATGCAGAGTTCTCCTACAACAACAGCTATCAAGCCAGCCTGCAAATGTCCCCGTTCGAAGCACTCTATGGACGTAAGTGCAGAACGCCGTTGCTCTGGGATCAAACCGGAGAGTCACAACTGTTTGGGACTGACCTATTAAGGGAAGCTGAAGAGAAGGTTAAGATCATAAGAGACCGATTGAAGGCAGCACAATCCAGGCAAAAGAGCTATGCCGACAACCGTCGAAGAGACCTAGCCTTTGAGGAGGGCGATTATGTCTATCTCCGCGTCACTCCCCTCCGCGGCACTCAAAGATTCAACATGAAAGGCAAACTAGCACCCCGCTACGTCGGACCTTTCCAGATCCTCCGACGACAAGGAGAAGTGGCATATCAGCTTGAACTGCCTCCATCCTTGGCAGGAGTTCATGATGTGTTCCATGTCTCTCAACTGAAGAAGTGCCTTCGTGTACCCACCGAGCAAGCCGACCTTCAACAGCTCAATGTCCAAGAAGACTTGACCTACATAGAGAAACCCATCAAGATCTTGGAAACCAAGGAGAGAGTAACCAGGAGTCGCGTTGTTCGCTTCTGCAAAGTCCAATGGAACAACCATCCCGCCGAAGAAGCCACTTGGGAAAAAGAAGACGAACTGAAAGCCCAATATCCCGAATTATTCGAGTAACGTTCCAATCTCGAGGACGAGATTCTTGTAAGGGGGATAGGTTTGTAACACCCCAAATTTTCAGAACAATAAAAATATTATTAAATTCAATTTCCTGAAATTTATATTTCTGAAAATACTTTTAATACTCTTTTGTACCCTTTTGAACTACAACATGGAGTAGATGGCCAAACTAGGAAGTGAAACTTTTTGTATATGATCCTAAGACCAAAATATATTTTTGAGAATTTTTATAAATTTTTACCAACCTTGGAAGTAGCCCTAAGATTTTAATCTATTTTCTGGAATTATTTTTATTCAGAAAAGCTTTAAAACAGTAATGGGCTCCCCTCCCCTCTTCTCTCTCTCCCGGCCGGCCCAGCCCACTCCCCCTCGCGCGCGCCACCTGACAACCGGGTCCCACCCGTCAGTGACCTCCTCTCCGCACCATCGCCCGGCCCCACCTGTCGGCACCAGCCGTTCCCCCTTGCGCTCGAGCCCGGCCCCACCCGTCAGTCGCCACCCCGCTCGCTCGCACTCGCTGGCCAGTGGCCCCCACCTGTTGGATTCGTCTTCCCCGCGAGATCCGCCCCCAAATCTCCCCTCTCTCACCGGCCGACGCCATTACTCGCCTCGGATCCCTTGCCCCCGACCCCCTCCCCTCTAATTAAGCCCGGCAATCAAACCCCCGCGTCGCGCTGACCGTTTTTCCCCCATTAAACCCGACCGATTCGCGTCCAGGTTCGGTGAATCGAGCTCAACCCGAGCTCGCCGGCGCTTAAACGCGTTTTAATCCCGGCCACCGTAGACTACGCCCTCTCTGCCCCCGCCGATGGTCCTATTTAAACCCCCTGGCCACCCGCATTTCACCCTCACGCTCACACGCTACGAGAACCGACAGAGCCATTGTACTCCGCATTTTAGCGCACCACCGTCGCCCTCGCTCCAGCCGTCGCTCGCCCTCGCCGGAGTCCCCCTCCGTCCACGCCGACCGCACCGCCGTGACCGCCAGGACCTCACCGATCTCGGCCACCACTCCGTCGTCGACGAACCTCGCCGGATCGCCGTCGTCGCCAAGGACCCGAACATCGCCGCCGCCTCCGCTCGTCGCCGGCCTTACCCCGTCGACCTTTTCTCACCGCCGAGGTACCCCCATGATCCCCATGCCACCCTTGTTCCGTTTTAGGCCCTAACATCGACCGCCGTCGCCCGCCGTGGCCGCTGGCCCGCTCGCCGTCGTCGGAGAAGACGACTGGCACGGGTCGAGTACCCGTGTCGTGTCGGATTCACGCACGACCGTGCGATCTGGATCCGACGGTGACGATTAATCCCCGCGTGCGGTTTAATCCGATCCGTTAGATCTCGGCGAAGGGGTACGTTATAATCTCGGCCGTCCGTTAGTTTTAAAATCCCGCATCGCATCTGGACCGTCCATCGCGTACCGGTTCAGTGTTTTAATCCTAGCCGTCCACGTCAACTTACGCACCCCGCCTCGCTCTCGCGCGTTGGATCTGGATCCAACGGTCCAGATCGACCCGGTGCACACGCACAGTGCGCGGGTTCACCGTGGGTCTGGCTCACCGTGGACCCGAGGGATTTAAAATTTGAAAATAAAATTCAGAAAAGGTTTAAAACTTGTAAAATTCATATCTGGCGCATTTGAACTCTAAAAATTGCCATTCCAATTTCAGAAAATTCATAATATTATTCTCTACTTGTTTATACAATAAAAACAGTAGATTTATATTGGACATTTCATGTTTATTTAAATGGACATTTGAATACCCTTAAGTTAAAAATGTAAATTTAATTATTTAAATCCCAGTAAAGTTTGTATTTCCTGTTGACATGGACAAACCACTAAGTTTTCTATGAAACCTTCATTTTAAAATTATTAGAGAACTTAAAAATATGAATAACCCCTTTTAAAACCCTCTTTCAAAGGATAACACTTTATTTTAATCCCTTTTAAAATCATTTATAAACTGAATTTCAGAACCCTAACAACTTGATTTATTTTTGTTCAAACCAACTTAACCCTATGTGATTATTATGTGATGTTATATTGTTTGGTTGCATGTTATATTCATTTTATTTTACTTTATTATATTAAAAAGACTACGACGTCGCCGAGGAGCCGGAATACTTCCCCGAAGTCCCTCCCTCTCCTTTCACTGAACAAGGCAAGTCACCAAACCAATCTCTTGAGCATATTGAACCCATGTTTGATTAAGCTATCGCTAAAACACATAGGTTATATATGTGCATTAGTCCAATGAAAACCCTTACATTATATTTATTTAGGATCCCCCGACCTTGATGTGCAACCCAAGCCATGCTATCTCGCCTAACCTCCTTGTCACCATATGGTTAATGTTATTAGCTAGTGTCCAATGTATTGACACGATCGCTATAGGATAAAAAAATGAGTCGTAGTAAAATGGTTCTATTATATGATCCCCGTTACTTCTTATCCTTGGATTTCTGTTGGTGATGAGTATTGGTTGTGAGTGTATGCATGGTGGGTTCCGGGTGCAAGCTAGGGCATTGGTCGGTAGCACCCGGGGCACTATAAGGACCGGTCTGAGGGATCCGTTGCAATACACTTACGTACTAACCACAAGTCTAGTGGGTAAGTCCTAACTAAGGTATGGATTGTTCCAAACCGAGGCCACCATTTGGAGATGGGTCAAGTTGCACCTGCGGGTGACTTGTACCAATGTGGCGCAAAAGGGGGTGCGACGTTAGCCGGGATGCGGCCCGTCGCGCCAGCGAAACCTAGAGCGGGTGGTTATCGCTTGGAACATTTCATGCCGAGGTTTTGGCACGAGTTCCCGTGAAATGGGTCACCTCGTTTGAGATGAGTGCGTGCCTTGTGGGTACAGTAGTACATCTCTGATCAGAGTCTTAAATCTTTTCGAAAAGCCGAGCCCACGGTCAAGGGTGGGTTGCGTGACATCCCCCATGAATATGTATGTGCATGATGGATTGACATGTAAGGACCGTTGAGCGAGGTGGGGCTGACTGTACCCCTCGAGTTAGTTGATGTTGATGATGTCCATGTTTACTTTCCGCACGATTAAAATATGATTACATTAAATGCAATAACTGAAACAGTACTTTTCCGCAATGCTAGCCATTACCCTTCCTTGTTTATTATCCTGCATTATTACTTGCATTTGCGGTGGCTTGTTGAGTACTTTTTGTACTCATACCCGTTGGACCCCACAGAGGATGCATACTACGAAGACGGTCTGGAGTAGCGACCCAGTCGAGAAGAAAAATCCTGAAGAAGATGTTCGTCATGCCATTTTCTAATTATTTTACTTTACTGTTTTATTAAAACAATGATGTAATAAATATGGTCTGCGTACCATGGATACTGTCGTATGTACGATTGTCGCATGATGAACCTCTTGTATTATTGTTTTTCTTATGAAATTCAATAATGTCTCGATTCGTTAAATCGGGGCGTCACAAGATGGTATCAGAGCCGACTTGACTGTAGGAAGCCAAACAGACCCGCCTAGCCATTAGCCACAGAAAATTATTTCTTGAAAATCTACTTTATAAACTTTGTTCCTCTCCTCACTTTGTTCAACTTGCTGTTTTGTAGATGCCAGTCTACCAAGTCCACAACTACTGTCGCCACTACGAGGGCTTCGTCCGGGAGCTCCGTATGATGCTCACATTCCTCGGGTTCCTCTTCGAACCCGAATTTCAAGGAGTGTACCCCGACGAGTTCGCCGGGCCCTGCGACGTCTCCCTCACCGTCCACGGCTCCGGAGAGCATCTGCCGCCCTACACCACTGCACTGGGAGGCCCGACTTTCGATGTCGCGTGCCAACGAGTCGCCCTCCAGGCCCTCATGGAGCTGAGGATGATCTACGACGATCGTCTTCAGAACTCGTCCTTCCGGCTCGTGCCGAAGCGTACTCCCGGAGCCCACCGTAGCATCTACCTCGGAGTTCACTCCGTGCGTGATCCGGTCATGGCCCGGCAGTCGCGTCTGCTACAGGCCATGGATGATCTCCACACCGAGGCGGTGCTTGACGCCGACGAGCACCATGAGGCGGTTGAGTTCCTTCGTGAAGAAACGAAGAACTTGATCCAACAGAACGGCGAACTGCAGCGCAAGATCATGCAGCTGCAGAAGGATATTGCGGAGATGGTTCCTCTTCTTCCAAGGAAGAAGAAGCCCATCCGTGAGCCCCTCCCTCGCCCCAAGAGGATCCCGCCACGACCCTCTCCCGCCAGAGCCTCCACCAGCGCCCCTACACCACGCCCCGGCCTCGTCTCCGACTCCATCATCGAGAACTTTCTCGAGCCCACCATCCCTTCGGAGCCGCGTACCCGTGGTTCCGAGAGCACGGAGACCGCCTCCGGTGGCGAGTAGGCATTAGGAGTCGCTATTTTTAATAAAAGCATGATTTTGTATGTGGTGCTACCCATGACAAGTGTGTTATGGGTAGAATAAAAACTTGATTGTGATGAACAATTTCTACCACTCTATATATTTATGTGCTTGAATCTTACATGGTACTTTTGATTGTATTATTGCTTCGTCATCCTTTGCCTTATCATTATGTATATTCAGAATATGGCCGACCACCAGAACACCGGCTCCAACAACGGAGCAGGAGGAAGTCGTGATGCGCCCGAGGGTGTCGTACCCAATTGGGGTGCAACGGGCCCCCGTCATTCTGGATCGCCCTCCGCCAACCACCCTACCCTGGCGGAGATGATGGCGAATCAAAACCAGCTGATCACCGCCCTCCTCACTCAGATGCAGAACCAACAGGCTCAGTTGGACCGTCTGCAAAACGTGGAACCCGCCCCTCGCGCACCAGCACCCGCGCCTGCTCCGCAACTCTCCGAGTTTCTGCGCGTGCGCCCGCCCATCTTCTCGAGCACCACCAACCCGATGGAGGCCGGAGATTGGCTTCGCACCATCGGAAAGAAGCTCGACCTCCTCCCCTGCACCGACCGGGAGCGGGTGGCCTTCGCCACTCACTAGCTTCAGGGTCCCGCCGCTGAATGGTGGGACAACTACCGTGAGTCCCAGCCAGAGGACCACGTGGTGACTTGGGCGGAGTTCACCATCGCCTTTCGTGCCGCCCATGTCCCTGCCGGTGTCATCGCGGTAAAGCAGCAGGAGTTCCGCGACCTGCAGCAAGGCAACTGGACCGTCATGGAGTACCTCTATGAGTTCAACCGCCTCGCCCGCTACGCACCAGAGGAAGTGCGCACCGACGCCCTCCGCCAAGCCAAGTTCCTCCGGGGACTTAAGGATGAGCTGTCCATCCAGCTCGTCGCTACCGACTACGCCGACTTCCAACGGCTAGTCAACAAAGCGCTTGTCCAAGAGACTGAGCAGAACAAGCTGGACCTCAAGAAGAGGAAGATGATCGCCTTCAAGCATCAACAGGCGAACTCTCAGAGGCCCCTCTTCATCCCTCCGCCACAACACCTCAGGCGCAACATTTCACATCAATTCCTCCGCTTCAAAGTTATCGTATCCTTTGGTTGTAGTTCTCTGCAACAACACCTCAGGCGCAACATTTCGCATCAATTCCTCCACATCAAAGGCGTCATCATCATCATGTTGATCAACATCATCATGTGTTATGTCGGATGTATGATCACCACCTCTTCTATGTTGATGAGCATCTTGCGGCACATCAGAATCTTCAGGAGGATTTTGGCCCATCTCACCGTGTTTCGTCCATATATAATAGTTATTCACGAAACCATTTTTCAACAAGTGAAATCGTATGGTTTCACGATCTGAACACGGATACATCGCTTCGTTTTTACAAACTTTACAAGGACAATATATTGCCTCTTCACTCTAACGGGAAGCATATTGTGCGGCAGCTTCAGTAAATTCAGTTACTCTGTTAAAATATGCCACCACATCTCCGTCGTTGGACGAGTACATCCAGGACCTATGCTCCATCTAAACATATATTATTTGAAAAAATATTAATAAATTCATTATTGTTAATTTTAGTAATTTACAAATTGGAAATATATTGATTTATTATGGCTCATAACAACATTAATTAAAAATGCATTAATTCAAACTATTTATTAATTAAGCAAAAAAAATATTAAATAAATTAACTATATTGGTTTCTCTCTCTCCAAACAACATAACCCTAGATCTATAATCATAAATCAAATTAAAAAAGAGATTAAAATGACGTAAATCAATATACAAGTGATGAATAATTGTGAGGAGGGTCATATTTGTTCATTTGGGAGAAGGAAACACTATAAATGGAAGATTATTTGAAAATTTCTATTCACAAACCCTAAATTAGTAAAACACTAATAAATCATTGTATACATGATTAAATACAAAATAAATGTGAGATTCGGAATGGATTTACCTCCTAGAATGAAATCCTTCAAAAGAAACGAAAACAAAGCCTCCCCCTCTTTATCTAGATTTTTGTCGCCATTGTACGGACAAACTTAAATGCGAACTCCGGTAGAGCTCGGGGAGGAAGAAGCTGCTCATTTATAGCTAGAATAGTAGTGGCGGTCGCAAGTGATGTCATCAATACTTTAGTGGCGGCAATATTAGCAGCGGCGGGCAGCACCAGCGCCCGCCACTGCTATTGGTACAATAGTGGCGGTCCGGGATGATGTCAGCACCGACTGCCACTACTTTACCTTCATATACCAATAATAGTGGCGGGCGCTGGTGCTGCCGTCAGCACCAGCAACTGTAGTGGCGGGCATCTAATGGCTCGCCACTACAGTTGTTTTGCCCAACGCCACTACAGTGACAGTTTGTAGTAGTGAATGTCCTTCACGTGAAGCTTGGTTGGCAAGCAGGAAAAAGCTTTGTGATCCATGGTGGCCAGTACACAAAGAAATTAACTAGGTAAAACAATGCACCCAAACAAAGAAATCCCAATTCTCAATCTTCAGGATGATAGAACTTTTATACAGAGACGAAGCAACAGAAAAACACACACTTCCTTTATGCAGTAGATTTCAATGGCTGTGACATAAGAGTCTGAAAGCATGCATTGATTGCTACTGGCCAATGGCTGGGATAAAACAGTCTGAGAAACCAAGGGTTGGTTTCGGAGTCTGTGATGAGTGATTGGTAGATTTTATCCTCTGATTCGAAGGGGTCCCTCTGAAGAGGTTCAGAAGTTGTTTCACCGAAGGGTTCGGTGGGTTTGGTTGCTGCAGCTGTTGCAGGGAAGAGTGCCTATCGGAGGGGTCTGACAGTACACAATGATTGGGTCGTACCGAAGGTCTCGGTACTTTGGGCAGTACACCGGAGTGTGTGCCGAAGGTTGCTTACCCGGAGAGGTCTCCGAGGTACTGGATACACTTGTCTGTTTGTCTATGGTGCGCAGGTGACTTTGGAGGCGACGGACGGTTCGCAGCAAGTGAACCTGGGTCAAGCGGGAGGCTTGATGCCAGGCGAGCAGGGAGCTCGGTCATGAAGGCTGCGATGGGGTCGAGGTTGTACCTCAGATCGAGGTGCGCCAGGAGAAGGCTGTAAGTGCAGAGTGTGGCTCCGGCTGAAGGTACTCCGAGACGAAGTCCTCGGAGGCGAGGCACTTTGAAGGGTACTCCAAATGGAGTGACTTCGGAGTATTGTGGACAAAGTCCTCAGCATTGAGGTAAGGTGTTCGAAGTGTGCTCTAGAGGGAGGCACTCGAAGGTATACCCGATGAAGGTCTCAGAAGTCGAGGTGCTTCGAAGGCATGGTCCAGGTGAGGTTCATTGAGGAGTGTGCTCAGGGAGAGACACTACGACGAAGTGCTCATGGAATGCTTCATGCGAAGGCCTTGGATGAAGGAGGGATTTCGAAGGGTGGTACTCCGAAGGTGGCGCTTCAGAGTGAGGCTGACTTGAGGTACTTCGGCCATGCATGGCTTCGGTACATAGACTGGCGGAGTTTGAGCTGGGAGAAGCTGCGAAGCCGTGGTGGTCCACTCCGGAGGTGTTGGTGCGAAGGCCCCAAGGGCTTTGACGGCTTTGGCTCAAAACTGTCACTGTATCGAAGGCTGACTTCGGTGAAGCGAAGGCCGTCAGGCTCAAGGCTTCTCAACGAAGCTACTGCACCCCTCACGTGCGAAGGGGGCTTCAGAAGGCTCTAAAACTGCAAAGGCTGACCGTGTCTGCTCTACAAAAACTGATGCTATTGAGGAGCCATGCTGAATAGCGTGGGCCTCATGGCTCCAGATATGATGAGTCATTGTCAACGATAGTCAAAGAGGATAGAAGTAGAGAAGAGATCTGCTGCGTCATGGGTCGCGTGTGACTCAGGTACACGGGCAGCGTGCGACTGTCGGGCTGAGAGAGCTGCGAAGTCGGGCTGGCCCAATCCGGGTACATGGGCCAGAAGCAGCAGAAGACCCACTGGGCTGTTGACCAGGATTGGCTCAGGTACACGGGCGGTGAGCGATTGTCGGGCTGAGAGAGCTGTGGAGTTGGGCCGGCCCAATCCGGGTACCTGGTGCAAAGTCAGTGGAGGCTTTGTCAGTTTCGGCGCAAAACTGACGACCGCTGATCTTGTATCAGACTGTCTAGAAGAGAAGCCGTAGTCGCTACGAAAGCTTAGCTTCCAGATAAGTCATCTGTAAATAGGAGTTTACTATTTTATCCCTAGGCCCACAGTCAGTCAGTTGAGTCTGTAAAAATATCCTAAGGGCAGTCTAGTCTTTTCCTTTTATTTCAGCGTCTATAAAAACCCTAAGTGGCTGGTGGAATATTCCTAGTCATTGGGCAGCCTATAAATAGGGCTCCAATCCCTAGGGTTAGGTCACCCTTTTGCTGAAATCACTTTTAATCATTTCTTTGGGTCGTTTCTCTCCCCTATGTGTGCGCCGCCAGGTTGATTCCTGCTGTTCATCTTGTTTGCTCTCTGTTTGGATGATTCTATTCCTTCTGGTTCATGTGCAGCATCTCATTATTAGCTCTGTTGTTTCGTTTTGATGTGCGCAGCCATGTTATTTCTGTGTTAATGCTTCACAGTTGCTTCTGTTCTTCACGTGAGGAGTACTAGTTTTTGCTGGTTGCAAGTAGTACTACTTCACTATAGAAACAGTACACTAGTAGTCTAGCTTTGCTTTTTCCTGCGCAACTTTTTGATCGAATTGACAAGGCCAAGTCCCTTTTCGGGCTATTATCTAGCGAAGACCCCTTCTCTGTTCGAAGTCCCTCAGCTCCGTGAGGCAGTCTTCGATCTGACATCCTCGAGGCCTTCGCTTGAACTTCGACTTCACTTTGTGTACTGTGTTTCTAGCTTCGAAGTACGTTTTGTGCTGTATGTCAGCTTGACATACTTCGACCGTCTGTGCGAATGTGTACTCCGAGTCGAGCATTTTCGAAGCCAATACTTCGACAGGCTTCGAAGTTGGCTTCGAAGCTTGTCTGTCTGATATACTTCGCTTGACGTGTAGTTTCTGAGATCTTACTGCTGCTGTCATTTCCGAGGGTCACAGTGTGTGTGTTCGGAGCTTGTCATTCAAAGTTAGTCTTCGGGTCGAAGGTTATAACTTCGTTCATCATACCTCGACCAAGCTACCTTCGAAGGTAGAGTGTAGGCTTCGTTTTTGTCTTACTGCTGTGTGTTTGGCTTCGCTTATCTTTCGAAGGTTGTTTTCCTGTGGATCGTATTCGAAGCTTTCTGTTCGAAGGATAGGCTTCGAAGTATACTGTTCGAAGTAAGCTTCGATACGATCATACTTCGCTTCGGAGCATACTTCGCTCACTGCTACACTCTAATTAGGCTAGACACAACAAACCTTCGGGACATCCTTGACAACCTTCGCTAGACTTCGATAAGGACCTCCGAAGCAGGCTTCGACACTACGAAGCAGACTTCGACACTGCAAAGCAGGCTTCGACACAGCGAAGCTGGCTTCGCCAAGTTTCGAATAGGAGACAAATTTGAACAGTAACTTCTCATCTCACTTTACATACACTTAGATCATCCATTGAGAAGTTTGACCTATCATGTCTTGAATGTTTTGTTTATCTGCCTATTAGCATTGTTCTGGTGTTTCTTAGTTTTGACACCGATTGTTTCTAGGCTAGATACTGTTAGACTTAGGCAATCTGTTCACACTTTGTTACTTAGTCTTTTGAGGTGCGTTGGGTATTGGGAACAGGCCATTGATTCGAAAGAATTTTTAGGCGCCCATTCACCCCCCCTCTGGTCGCTACTTTCGGTCCTACAAGTGATATCAGAGCGAGGTTAGGGTTTTTCCATACCATAACCGGTTCTAAACCCTAGTAGTGATCATGACAACTCCTGGCAAGGTCCCGTCCTTGGAAGCCTATGGCTATAACTGTTGGAAGACTCGCATGCGAGCCTATCTCATGAGCCAGGGTTTGGACATATGGGACATTTGCGTTCACACCACGTTTGTTATACTGCTAGTCTCTGAGCATGGTACTGCAGGTATCATTGCCCAGCATCTGAGCAATAGTAAGGCTGTGAACATTTTGTTTTCTGGTTTAGGTCCCACTGAGTTTGAGCGTATGAGCCATCTCTCCACTGTGAGAGAGATCTGGGCTACCCTTAAGGCACACCATGAGGGAACAACTCAGGTCAAGGCTCGGCTCTATCAGACCTACCGGCGTGAATATGAGAACTTCACACAAAAGCCGGGTGAATCTGTTGAAGCGTTGTTTGGTCGTTTTCAGTCGATCATAAACAAGCTTCAGGACAATAAGGCTGAGGGTGCTCAGTTAGTCTCAGATCATGAGCAGGCGCTCAAGGTTCTTCATACCTTGGACCCAAAGATCGGGAGATCAAGATATCCTCTATCATTGAGAGCACCTCTTATGATACCTTGATCATTTCTGAGTTGTTTAGCAAGCTGAAGGCTACTGAGGTTGATATCCAGCTGAGATCAAATCTCACTGGCTCTGGATCAAAATCTCTGGCCCTTGCTACACCTTTTGTTGATCCTTCTTCTGTGAGTTGTGCTAGGTTCTCTTTGATGTCTATCACTAAGGACCAGCTTGAGTCTTTGGGAGATGATGACCTGTGTCTTTTAAACAAATGGGTGCGTCGTGTTTATGACAAGAGAATGTTCAAAAGACACGGCACAAAATCTGGGTGCTTTGAGTGTGGTGATCCAGGACACTTCATCGCCGACTGCCCCAAGCGAAATGGACATAAGAAGGGCACTGGTGGTGGCTTCCACGACTCCGGCAAGCACGAGAGCTCCTCCTTCAACAAGGGCAAGCCGAAGACCAGATTCTTTAGAAAAGCCCTGAAGGACTACCAGCGAGAGAACAAGAAGCGCGACAAGGCCTTCTTCGCCGAGATGGAGAAGAGCTACTCCAAGCAGTCCATGTCATCTTCCTCTTCATCGAGCTCAAGCGATGAGGAGATCGTCATCACGAAGGGGAAGGACAAGGACAATCCGGCGGGCCTCTGCTTCATGGCCTTCGAGGACAGACCGAAGAGCCGCTCACACCAGCGCCGAAGATCCCGCAAGAGCTTCTATTCAATGGCTCTTGGGGATAAGGAAGAGAAGAGCTCCTCCGATGACTCTGACGACGATGACAATGACAATGAAAAGGTATCATCTTATGAACGTGAAATCGTTGATTTACTTGAGAGCAATCGTCAAGAGTTGAAATATCGGAAAAAACTGCTTAGGGGGCTAAGAAAAGGATAGACGAGTTAGAGAGTGAGCTTGCCGTGGCCAACGACAGAATTGAGGGTTTATCTTCTTCCCCTTGCTTGGGTGATTGCAGTGAGTGCCCAAAGTGTGAGGTGCTTCTGTGTGACCTGTCGACTTTGAAGTCCAGGTACACAGAAAGGGTTGATGAGAGGGATGCTTTGGCCACTGAGCTTGAAAGTGCTCAGTTGGAGCTGAAAGATGCTCAAGCCACTGTCGTCGCACCCTGTGCTAATTGTCCATCTCATCTAGCTATCTTAGCTGAGCTGAAAGCCAAGGGCGATGCACATTTGGGTGATTTGGAGAGAGTGAGAGCTGAGCTGGCGCAGACTAGGCTAGAGCTTGAGACACTGTCAGTTCCACCCACTGTTTGTGAGAACTGCTTGTCTCTTAGACTGGAGTTGATTAAGTTGAAAGCTGAGAAGTCTGTTCAGATAGATAGTGAGTGTGAGACCTGCTTGTCTCAGGTGGAGGTTCTAGCTTCTTTGAGAGAGGAGCTAGCTGATTCTCAGAATGAGAACTTTTACCTTCGTTCTATCCTGAGTTGGATCAGTGCCCGTGAGCCACAACTTGGCATGATGATCCAGTAGTTCAAGAGGCAGGATGGGTTTGGGGTAGGTTACACCTACACCAAGGCTGACTTTGAGAGTGCCATTAGCCGGGCAGTGGAGTGGAGTAAAATGACTCCTGAGCAGAGATACCCCAAGACTCACTCCACTGAGTCTTTCCAGGCTAGTCAGCCTAAGGATGGAGTTATCCAAGAATAGCCCAAAGCTCCACCCAAGAAGCCCATCTAGGTTCCAAAGCCCAAACACCTACACACTTCTCTAGACTCTCTTCCTGGACCCTCTCAGCCCAAGAAGACAACACCAAACACCACTAAGCCCAAGAACACCAAGCCTCAACCACATCCCAAGAAGCCCACCTACCATTGTGAGTATTGTCAGAGAGACGGGCATATTGCAGAGTTTTGCTTAAGGAGGAAGCGGGTTAAGAGAGCAGAGAGAGCTCATGGTGGTCAGGAGCAGTTCTACCAGCAGGGTGGTAGACTGCGTGTTCCTCGACGCGGGGAGAGGCTGGAGGCCAGGCCGCGTCGTGTAGTTGGTGGTAGAGGAGACGACTTTCATGCCCGTGCTCCAGATGGTGGTGTCCGTTCTGGCAGAGCTCCAGGCTGTTTTGGCTACGGCCCTGGACCTAGTGGTCGAGGCTTTAGGAAGAACCGAGGACCGCGCCTTGAGCCGTGTTTTGGTCTAAACTCTCATAATGATTTCTGCTTTCCGTCTTTTGAGCAGATGGCTCGACACTAGTTTAGCTCTTTTGCTAAACCTGGTGCCGGACCATTTGCTTCCACTTACAGCCACTGATTGTGCAGAATCGGGGACTGGAGGACGTTTGGATCATGGACTCATGATGCTCTCGCCACATGACGGGACATCGCAGATGGTTCTACAGTCTCACTCCCCCGAGGTCCAAAGAGTACATCACTTTCGGGAACAGTGGTCAAGGGAAAGTAAGTGGCATTGGCTCAATTCGCATTTCAGATCATTTTTCCCTAAAGAACGTTGCTTTTGGCTCAATTCGCATTTCAGATCATTTTTCCTTAAAGAACGTTGCTTTTGTGGGAAACTTTAACTTCAATTTGATTTCTGTTTCGCAACTTCTTGAGGATGGTTTGGAGGTGCATTTTAAGAAGGGCAACTCTTCTGTGCTTGATTCTAGAGGGTCTTTGATTTGCCAGATCTTACCATTCGGTAAAGTTTTTCGAATTGACTTCTCTAGTTCTTTTGGCCCTTCTCGCTGTTTGATTGCTGGATCTTCTTCTGAGCTCTGGAAGTGGCATAGGAGGTTAGGTCATTTGAGTTTTGATCTGCTAGTTAGGTTAAGCTCTATGGACCTCATCCGAGTATTGCCCAAGCTTAAGTTGGAGAAGGATATAGTTTGCCATCCCTATCGTCATGGGAAAATGGTTGCCGCTTCTCACTCACCTGTGACTCAGGTGATGACTTCGTATCCGGGCGAACTATTACATTTGGACACTGTCGGTCCAGCTCGGGTACGCTCAGTCGGTGGGAAGTGCTACGCACTTGTCATTGATGATGACTTTTCTCGATTCTCGTGGGTTTTCTTTCTGAAGTCTAAGGATGAGACTTTTTAGTTTGTTCATGACCTGATTTTGAAGCTGAAGAATGAGAACAATGGTCGGATGCGAACAATTCGCTCCGACAACAGCTTTGAGTTCAAGAACTCTCAGTTCATCAGCTTCTGTAGTGATCAGGGTCTGGACCATCAGTTTTCTTCTCCTTACACTCCCCCACAGAACGGCGTTGTGGAACGAAAGAACCGCACGCTAGTCGAAATGGCCAGGATGATGCTTGATGAGCACAGGACTCCTAGGTGTTTTTGGGCTGAAGCCATGAACACGGCTTGCTATTTGGCCAACCGCATCTTTTTTATAGCTTACCTTGGTAAGACCTCATATGAATTGCGGTTTGGCAGACAGCCCAAAGTGAGCCACTTGCGAGCGTTTGGCTGCAAGTGCTTTGTGCTCAAGAAGGGAGAGCATTTGGACAAGTTTGAGTCTCGTTGCTGGGATGGAGTTTTTCTTGGCTACGCTTTGCATTCTCGAGGCTTCCGTGTTTGGAACCTCGAATCCCAGCAGCTTGTTGAGACTTGTGAGGTTTCATTTGATGAGTCCTTGCCTTCTTTGACTCCTTCTTTTGAGCCTTCTGGTGATGGTGAGCTCGGAGAGTCCATCTTCGAGGAAAATAAGGATACTCCAGCTGCTGATGAGGGTGGGTCTTCAGCACACCCTGCAGAGCCCACACCTTCTGAGACCTCGACTGAGGACGAGGGCGGACCTCTGATCACTTCTTCCACTTCGATCGAGCCCCCTCAGTCGAGTCCAGAGATGCCAGCTGCTGACTCCGGTGAGGTGACTTTAGATCACCAGGGAACCCAAGCAGTTCAGCGTGACCATCCCTCAGAGCTCATCATCGGTGATTTGACTGAGAGAACTTTGCGTTCATCTGGTACCTCTCTTGCTGTGTTTGTTGAATCTACTTTTGTTGCATATTTTGAGCCCAGAGACATTTCTCATTCTCTTTCTGACTCTAATTGGATTAATGCCATGCAAGAAGAGCTTGAGAATTTTGTCCGCAATAGGGTTTGTACATTAGTTGAGCCGCCACCAAGATGCAACCCCATAGGCACCAAGTGGGTGTTCAGGAACAAACAAGGTGAAGATGGGGTTGTGGTGCGCAACAAAGCTCGACTAGTTGCCCAGGGTTATTGCCAGAAGGAAGGTATTGACTTTGAAGAAACCTTCGCTCCTGTTGCCCGTCTTGAGTCCATTTGTATTCTTTTAGCTTTTGCCGTTTCGAAGGGTTTTAAGCTTTTTCAAATGGACGTCAAGAGTGCTTTTCTGAATGGGTACATTGAAGAGGAGATTTATGCTAGGCAACCCCTCGATTTTGAGAACCCTAATTTTCCTCGATATGTTTTTAAATTACAAAAAACTTTATACGGGTTGAAGCAAGCCCACAGGACTTGGTATGACCGGCTAAAGCAATTTTTGTTGGGGAAAGGCTTTGTGATGGGTTCTATGAATAAAACTCTTTTCATGCTTAGAGATGCTTTAGATTTCTTAGTCGCTCAGATTTACATGGACGATATTATCTTTGGCAGTACTACTGATTCTCTTGTGTCCAAGTTTTCTGAGCAGATGCACAATGAGTTTGAGATGAGCCTCATGGGTGAGCTCAAGTATTTCTTAGGGCTCCAGATCAAGCAGACCAAGGACGACACTTTCATCCACCAAGGTAAGTACACTCGCGATATGCTTAAGAAATTTGACTTTGGTGGAGAATTGAAGCCACAGATGACCCCGATGGGCACATCTGGGGGCCTGGACAAGGACGAGAGCGGCGTCAAGGTCAATAAGAGAGAATTTCGAGGGATGATCGGTTCGCTGTTGTACTTGACGATGACAAGACCGGACATACAGTTCGCCGTGGGACTATGCGCGCGCTTCCAGTCTTCACCACACACGTCTCATCGGCAGGCTGTCAAGCACATCTTCATGTATCTCACTTATGCGCCTGATCTCGGTCTTTTCTATTTAGCATCATCATGGTACTTGCCAGTTGGACGCTGATTTTGGTGGGTGCCGGTTGGATCGCAAGTCGACTTCTGGTACTTGCCAGTTTCTTGGTTATTTCCTTGTCTCTTGGTCTTCTCAAAAGCAATCTAGAGTTGCTCTTTCGACCACAGAGGCTGAGTATGTAGCTGCTGCTAGCTGCTGCTCATAGTTGGTTTGGATGATTTCCATTCTACGAGATTTTGGGTTGTTCTTTCGTACTAGAGTTCCTTTGTTTTGTGACAACACAAGTGCTATTAGTGTAGGGAAAAACCCTTGTCTCCATTCAAAAACCAAACACATTGATGTGCGCTTTCATTTTCTGCGGGATCAATATGAGAAAGATGTCATTGAACTTGTTCATGTTGATACCCATCATCAGTTGGCTGACATTTTCACCAAACCCCTAGATCAGTCTACCTTTGAGCATTTACGAGGGGATTTGGGTGTTGTGTATCCTTTTTAGGATATTTTTGCTTCAGTTTTCTTTCTTCTTTACTCTTTTCTTGAGTCTTTGTGTGTGTGTTCATATCATACATATTCACATATCACACTGTTAAGCTTGCTTCTGTTATATGATTGAACTGCTTTACTTATTCTAGCTGATACATGTTTTTGATTACTTGTCAATGATTATGCTTTGTTTCAGTTCACTTGATATGTTTGATATCTGTCATATGCATGGCTTTTATGCTTTAAACTTGAAAAATGATAACCATTGCTTCTGGTAACTAGCATGTGTAGGCTGAATGCTTTTGCTATCTGTTACATACCTTGTAGCTAGTTCCTCACATAGATGCAGATATGCAACTTGGACATCTTTATGCTTTAACATGAAAAATGTGCTATAAAAATGATAAAAATCAAAAATGAATGAAAATTTCATGCCTTTGTATGTTTGAGTTGAAAATATCCAAGTGGGTTTGCTTTGTCGCATTACATTGTTCTGGACTGCTTACCATAACACTTTGGTATGAACTAGGACGGTGTAGTGTATGCCAAGACCAATGTCTTAAGCTTCCGATGGTCTAGTTCTGGCCTATGCTTGACTTGGTCGGTTAGCATAAGGTTTGACATGCAAATAACCCTTGGCAAAAATGAAAAAGGAAAATGAAAAAGCCTGAACATTGAAAAGATAACAAGTTTGCTGAAGCACTTTGTTTTGAACAATGCTTATCTTGGTAGATATCAGTTAGTTTCTACATCTCATGCTTTACCTTGCTTGTCTACTGGAAAATGTGGTGATGCTTTTATTTGCAAAAATTGAAAAACTGTGTGCTAATGACTTTCTTTAGATATCATCTGTAGCACTGATCATGCTATGTGTCTTAGACAGTATGTCTTTTGCTATACTTGTTAGATGTTGTAATTGCAGTCAATCATATTTAAGAAGCATGCTTTCTTCACTCCACTTGCACCCGAGTTGCATTCATTACATATTTTGAGGGGGAGTTGCATTTCAGGGGGAGTCTGTGTCTTTTTCGAGTGCTTGATGAGTTCACTTGTCAACAAGGGGGATAAATTTTGGGATAAGAGTTTAAGGGGGAGTTTTTGTCCTGTTGTCCTTACTCTTTGGATATCCTTGTTGATGTTTTCTGAGATCGCACTTTTTCACATTTTGGTTAACCATAATGATCACTTCTTTCTTTTGTTTGGCTTTTGATCATTAGGGTTAAACTTTTACTTTATTTTCTTCTTCTTCTTTGCTTTCTTGTGTTTTGTTTTCGTGTTTCCACATGTGTTCGTAGGTACTGAAGAGCTGAAGAAGTGAAGTGTTGACAATGCACTCATCAAGAGGGAGATTGAGGAGCCATGCTGAATAGCGTGGGCCTCATGGCTTCAGATATGATGAGTCATTGTCAACGATAGTTAAAGAGGACAAAAGTAGAGAAGAGATCTGCTGTGTCATGGGCCGCGTGTGACTCAGGTACACGGGCAGCGAGCGACTGTTAGGCTGAGAGAGTTGCGAAGTCGGGCTGGCCCAATCCGGGTACATGGGCCAGAAGCAGTAGAAGACTCACTGGGCTGTTAACTAGGATTGACTCAGGTACACGGGCAGTGAGCGATTGTCGGGCTGAGAGAGCTGCGGAGTCGGGCCGGCCCAATCCGGGTACCTGGTGCAATGTCGGTGGATGCTTTGTCAGTTTCGGCGCAAAACTGACGACCACTGATCTTATATCAGACTGTCCAAAAGAGAAGCCGTAGTCGGTACGAAAGCTTAGCTTCCGGATAAGTCATCTGTAAATAGGAGTTTACTATTTTGTCCCTAGGCCCACAGTCAGTCAGTTGAGTCTGTAAAAATATCCTAAGGGCAGTCTAGTCTTTTCCTTTTATTTCAGCGTCTGTAAAAACCCTAAGGGGCTGGTGGAATATTCCTAGTCATTTGGTAGCCTATAAATAGGGCCCCAATCCCTAGGGTTAGGTCACCCTTTTGCTGAAATCACTTTTAATCATTTCTTTGGGTCATTTCTCTTTGTTCCCTGCGTTTCTCTCCCTGTGTGTGCGCCGCCAAGTTGATTCTTGTTGTTCATCTTGTTTGCTCTTTGTTTGGATGATTCTATTCCTTCTAGTTCATGTGCAGCATCTCATTATTAGCTCTGCTGTTTCATTTTGATGTGCGCAGCCATGTTATTTCTGTGTTAATGCTTCACAGTTGCTTCTGTTCTTCACGTGAGGAGTACTAGTTCTTGCTGGTTGCAAGTAGTACTACTTCACTATAGAAATAGTACACTAGTACTCTAGCTTTGCTTTTTCCTGCGCAACTTTTTGATCGAAATGACAGGGCCAAGTCCCTTTTCTGGCTGTTATCTGGCGAAGCCCCCTTCTCTGTTCGAAGTCCCTCAGCTCCGTGAGGCAGGCTTCGATCTGACATCCTCGAGGGCTTCGCTTGAACTTCGACTTCACTTTGTGTACTGTGTTTCTAGCTTCGAAGTACGTTTTGTGCTGTCTGTCAGCTTGACATACTTCGACCGTCTATGCGAAGGTGTACTCTGACTCGAGCATTTTTGAAGCCAATACTTCGACAGGCTTCGAAGTTGGCTTCAAAGCTTGTCTGTCTGATATACTTCGCTCGACGTGTAGTTTCTGAGATCTTACTGCTGCTGTCATTTCCGAGGGTCACAGTGTGTGTGTTCGGAGCTTGTCATTTGAAGTTAGTATTCGGGTCGAAGGTTATAACTTCGTTCATCATACCTCGACCAAGCTAGCTTCGAAGGTAGAGTGTAGGCTTCGTTTTTGTCTTACCGCTGTGTGTTTGGCTTCGCTTATCTTTCGAAGGTTGTTTTTCTGTGGATCGTATTCGAAGCTTTCTGTTCGAAGGATAGGCTTCGAAGTATACTGTTTGAAGTAAGCTTCGATACGATCATACTTCGCTTCGGAGCATACTTCACTCACTACTACACTCTAACTAGGTTAGACACAACAAACCTTCGGGACTTCCTCGACAGCCTTCGCTAGACTTCGACAAGGACCTCCGAAGCAGGCTTCGACACTACGAAGCAGACTTCGACACTGCGAAGCAGGCTTCGACACAGCGAAGCTGGCTTCGCCAAGTTTCGAACAGGAGACAACTTTGAACAGTAACTTCTCATCTCACTTTACATACACTTAGATCATCCATTGAGAAGTTTGACCTGTCATGTCTTGAATGTTTTGTTTATCTGCCTATTAGCATTGTTTTGGTGTTTCTCAGTTTTGACACCGATTGTTTCTAGGCTAGATACTGTTAGACTTAGGCAATCTGTTCACGCTTTGTTGCTTAGTCTTTTGAGGTGCGTTGGGTATTGGGAACAGGCCATTGATTCGAAAGAATTTTTAGGCGCCCATTCACCCCCCTCTGGTCACTACTTTCGGTCCTACAGCTATCCCCTCTGCGAAGCTGACAAAAGAAGCCTCCGAATAAAGTAGACTACCAGCTGTACCCCCTGTTCTGATGAGACAAAAATAGTATAAACCCTAGGGGTAAAGTAGTCTATTCACAGGGCTAAATAGTGCCTATAAATAGTTGAAGTTAGCTAGGTCACATTAACACTTTTGAGCAACCATTGTAGAACTCATGTGCTAGCCGCCACACTCTCTGTATTCATCCCGTGAGTTCATTTTGTGTTCCCTGTTCATGCAATGAAGTTTTGATTCTGTTCTTCTTTCACTTCTTGAACTTGTACTGTGCGTTGCACTTCACGTTTTGATTTCGCTGTGCACCATTTTTCTGGGTAGTTTGTGCACTAGATCTCTTCTGGAGAAGTGTGTGAGAAGTTTGTTCGTGTGAAGTGTGTGTTTTTAGTGTCTGTTCGCTCTGTGTAAATTTGAGGCTAGACCTCTCTAATTACTAGCGAAGCACTGTCTTTGGGGTGAATCGAAGCCCATTTTCTTCCTTGGTCGAAGTCCTCGGTGAAGTGTGTTTGGTGTGCATTTAGACCTTCGAAGTACGAAGCCTAGTACCAGTTGCTAGCGCTAAGTGTTTGGTTGAAGTCCTCAGAGAGAAGTCTGCTCTTGCGAAGGGTGAAGTGCGAAGCCTGCTCGAAGGCACCCTGTGTGTGGAGCCTGCACTGACTTAGCAGAGCTGAATTTTCGGGGTTGTGGGTGGAGCGAAGTATTCTTGGCTTCAAACTTTTGCTCCTTGCAAAGCCTATTTTCGGAGCTGTAAAATACTGCCGAACCAGAACTTCGAAGGGTGTGTTTGAAGCCTGTTCCGCAGAAGACAGAATTAAAACAGAAGGTTATTTTTAGTCTGAAATTTTAAAATCTCCCATTCATCTCCCTCTGGTCGCCGTTTCCGGTCCAACAAACAACCATGGATGAACTTGGCACATGAATCTCAACAAGAATATGGTAAGTAAAGCAATGGCTGTAGCCGAGAGCACCCACAAATTTTCTGGGAAAATAAAACACACTAAGGCTCAGAATTCAATTCACCGAGAGACATATTGCAACATGACTCATGTAATTTTATTATGTCTATTCCATTAATTGATTCAAATGTATTGAGTAGAAAATTAGACCGGAAGAGAAAATAATAATAGAGGCAACAGATAAAATCGATGGTCACTGAAAACTTCTTACAAAAATTTGCAACTCACTCAAGAACAGAACACTATTCACAAAAACAAATCACGTACTGAACCAGTCATCACTATAGCCTGAACTGCACGGTGGAACTGAAATGCTCATAGCAGTGATGTTCATAGCAAGGTATCAAAGAAATCAAAACCAAACAGAATACCGGATCAGTAAAAATAACAAACACTGACTGCACAGATCTATCGCATACAAATAGAAGCAAGCAAATATATTTCTAAGGAATACAATCCCAGAGAACGTACCTAGCTTCTGCGCTATTTGGTAACGATCGACATACACAGAGGTGCAGCGCTGGCAATCTGATCTCTCATGGCAACAAAATTAAAGAATATGCAGCATGTTGTCTTGGCGGCGTATACTGCTGAAGAAAGACAACAATAGATACAAAAAGAAACTCACGGCTGATCTCAGTTTGCTACAGTGCTCCAGCAATGGCACTGTGTGGTGCTGTTTATGATCTAGAAAGGCAATGCTTTCCTATTACACATAAATCTTTGCAAGAACACAACAGGCAAAAAACAACAAGAAAATAGAAGAAACAAAATTCTGAAATTTTTCTCAGCCACCAAAAGTTCAGCCTCCAAAAGTCCTAAAAGTAGCAGCCCAAACCCTAGGGTATGTAAGCCTTGAAATAGGCATACCCTAGAGGGACATTTTACAATAGGACCCTTGAGAAAACTCATTTAACTAAAGGACCAAGAGATATTTTCAGAATCACATATTCTGAAAAATACCTCTATTTGACTCTAATTATTACAACTTTGACCCTATACTTTTAATATAATTTCTGAATTTTGACAATTCCGAAAATACTAAAAGTTTACACTTACTCTAAATCACTAATCGAAAATAAACTCCTAATTATTGGAATTTAAAAACATTTAGAGATGCGATGTTTTTTAGCAAAAACCGACAAATCCTTCTCGATCGTCGACAAGTGACGCCAATTCACGAACTTGATCGCCAGCAAGTCTCTCCCGCTCTCGATCCTCTCGAGCCACCTAATCACTTGCACTGGCCTCCCTTTCGCTGACTTGACCATCACCCTGTCTTGACCATCCGTCCATCCATGTCTTGCTTTATGTCCTCGTGCACTCCTGAGATCATCTCCAACTTCACTCGGCATCCTTGATCCTCTGGCATCGAGCTCCCCGCTCGACCCTTGATCACCCACCCTGACAGTTGGTTAGCATCTCCACCCTGCACACATGAGACAAGCCAAAACACGAGACACAACGCACACCAATCCCCTCGACATCCACTCTCGATAACCATACATCGATCCCATCGATACAATCAAGCCTTCACTCACTGATCTCACCATAGAGGGAGGTGAAGGTAGTCTTGGGTATGTACTCTTCTCTAATCCTCAATTGGTGATAACCTGACCTGAGGTCAATCTTGGAAAACACCGAGGATCCTTTCAGCTGATCGAACAGGTCATCGATCCGAGGCAATGGGTACTTGTTCTTGATGGTTATGTCGTTTAGGGATCTATAGTCCACGCACATCCTCTTGGTCTTGTCCTTCTTCATAGCGAAGATGACCGGTGCACCCTAGGGTGAGGTACTCGGTCGGATGTACCCTTTTTGCTCCAGGTCTTCGATGTTGCTCTTGACTTCAGCTAGTTCATTGGCGGCCATCTGGTATGGGCGCTTGGAGATTGGAGTGGTCCCGGGGACAAGTTTGATTCTGAATTCGATGTCTCGCTTGGGAGGCATTCCTAGTAGGTCCTCTGGAAAGACGTCCATGAACTCCTTGACTATGGGTACTTCTTCAAGGGCTAGCGAATGGAGAGACATCTCATGAGGCTTGTGGCTGGTCATTCGAAAGGTGATGGCTTCGCCTTCAGGGTTGGTCACCATTACAGACTTGTTGGCACAGTCGATCACTCCCTTGTGTTTCATTAACCAATCCATCCCTAGAATGAGGTCAAGTCCGGTGCACTTAATGAGGACTGGCTCGGCCCAGAATAGTACTCCTTGGATCTCTATCTTAACCTTACGACTGTATAAGTGGGCTAAGGTTTTATTGCCTGGAGTGGCAATCATCATGGGGGTCGATAGAGGGAGTACTTCCAAGTCATTGGTTTTCACAAAATCTTCTGAGATGAAAGAGTGTGTTGCTCCAGAGTCAAATAGAATCATAGCTGGTATGGAATTTGCGGTAAACGTACCGAGCATGACTTCGGGAGCCTCCTGAGCTTCCTCTGCGGTGATGTGGTTGACGCAGGCACGAACCGCCTGGTTGGGTGCCGTGCCTTGGTGTTGCTTGGGGTGAGGACACTGGTGTGAGTAGTGCCCTTCCTTCCGGTAGTTGAAGCAGACGACCGGCTTCCCTTGGCGGTCCCTCATGATCGGGGCCTTGGCGGCGGGCGGCGGCTGAGCGGCCGGAGCGGGTGGCATGGGTCGGGGATGCCCGACGTTGGATCTACCGGCGACGTGAGGTGGCCTGTAGTTGGGCCGAGGATGGTAGGCGGGCGCTGGTGGCGGAGGGACGAAGCGGGGCCTCTAGGAATTCGCCTGCTGATGCTTGAAGGCGATCATCTTCCTCTTCTTGAGGTCCAACTTGTTTTGCTCAGTCTCTTGGATGAGCGCTTTATTCACCAACCGTTGAAAGTTGGCATAGTCGGTGGCGACGAGCTGGATGGACAACTCATCCTTAAGTCCCCGGAGGAACTTGGCCTGGCGAAGGGCGTCGGTCCGCACCTCTTCTGGCGCGTAGTGTGCCAGACGGTTGAACTCATGGAGGTACTCCATGACAGTCCGGCTGCCCTGTTGCAGGTCGTGGAACTCCTACTATTTTACCACGATGACTCCGGCAGGGACGTGGGCGGCGCGAAAGGCGATGGAGAACTCCGCCCATGTCACCACGTGGTCCTCTGGCTGGGACTCACGGTAGTTGTCCCACCACTCCGCGGCGGGGCCTTGGAGCTGATGAGTGGTGAAGGGGAGGTCCAGGGGAGGAGGTCCAACTTCTTCAGAATGGTGCAGAGCCAATCTCCGGCCTCCATGGGGTTGGTGGTGCTGGAGAAGATCGGTGGGCGCACGCGCAGGAACTCCGAGAGTTGGGGCGCGGGTGCGGGTGCGGGTGTGGGTGCGTGAGGGGCGGGCTCCACGTTCTACAGGCGGTCCAACTGTGCCTGTTGGTGCTGCATTTGGGTGAGGAGGGCGGTGATCAACTTGTTTTGGTTGACCATAATTTCCACCAAGGTAGGGTGATGAGGATATCACTTCACATGATACACACATGGAGCCTCCACCTACAATTCAATTACAAGGACCAATCACACGCGCCCGTGCCCGTCGCTTGAACCATGAGGTTAGTTCTTTCCTTAGCAACTATGTTAATATTTGTTTGGATGGGATGCTACTGAATACTAGTGATATTTTGTTGCTTAGGAACATGGGAGATGGAATAGAAGAGTTGGAGTTGAAGACGGAGTCGCACGGATGACTTGAAGTCCAGAATTCGCTGGTTCGGACTACATCGACCACCATACACCAAAATGGGCATAACTTCCTCATACGAAGTCCGATTGGCGCGTTCTTGGACTTTTTGGAAATCTAAGGAGAAGACAGATCTTTTTCCATTGGTTTCGTCTCATTTGAAGTCTCGAGTCGACCTGTGTATTTAAAACAGTCCTGCGTGACAGAACTGGGCCATGTTGGCCCATAGTCTGAGTCTGTACGTCTTCTAGCCCACAGCCCGTGTCTGTTCGCCTTCCACAGGCTGCCGCCCAATATATTCTCACGCCAGCCGCCTTTAGGGTTAGGTTTTGCTTTGTTTGCATCTACACTTGTGTGTTTAGATCCCGCCTCTTGCACCGGACCGATTGGCTGCTGAATTAGCATTTGTGAAACCTCACCTTATCATCGTTTGTCTGTGATTTGGCATTCGACTTGTATCCTTCCTGTTCTTGCTTGTGTTCTTGGGTTCGCTTGCAGGAATTAGCCTTCGTGGCGAGGTCAATCGCGTTTTGCGTGGTTGATAACCAACGGAGACAGTGGTGTAACGATTGCAAGGTTTTGATCCGCCGGACCGGAGCCTTGGATCGCCAACGTCGAGATTCTCCACCAACCCAAGTTATCTTTTACCTAGCGGAAGATCGGGACCAATCCCCCATCAGTTGGTATCAGAGCACAGATTTCCCGTTAGGTAATCTCGATCTGCTTTTATTTTTATCTAGAGTCCAGAAAACCCTCACAAAAAAAATCCCCACCGAGAACCCCTTTGTGCCTTGCGATTTTAATTTTAGTTTTTAACCTTGTTGAGTTTGTGTTCTTGGTCGAGTCTTGTTGCTGGTTTAGCAATCCCTCTGTGTCGTTTGAGTAGGAGTTGTTCTTGTGTCTCAAAAAATTTCCCACCCGAAAACCCCCCTCCAGAACCCTACTCATTTTTCCACATCGAGTCTTTGTGACCCCTCTTCAGTAAAACAGGCATAACTTTTCTCTCATTTGGCAGAAAAATCTGAAATTTTTTGAGCGTATTCCTGACCCAATTTGGGGGGTACCCTAACCAAGTTAGCCCTCACCAGAATCGCCAAAAAAAAATCAGGAAGATAAAGAAAAAAATTGGACAAAGTTTTTGCTCACCGTTCAGCGAACTTGTTGAATTTCTGTGAGCCACATCCCACCTCAGTTGCAGGTGCCAATTTTTGTGGTTGTATATCTTGTCATCCTTGTTCAAAAAAAATAGACTGAAAAAAAGGAGAAAAAATATAAAAAAAAAAGAGAAGCGGTACTGTTTGTTGCTTGTCCGATCTCTTGTCCGAACTCTTGTCCGATCTGAGGCAGGCATTGGCAGCTACTGCTTGTCCGATCTCTTGTCCGATCCCTTGTCCGATCTCTTGTCCGATCCCTTGTCCGATCAGCGGCAGAGAAAAAAAAATTGTGCACATACCCTTGTCCGATCTCTTGTCCGATCCCTTGTCCAATCTGTAGAGAGCTGAATTTGGTCTGTTTTTGCTTCTATTTGATTTTTGGGCACATAGTTTCCCTCTTTTGCTTGAACTTTCACATTGGGAGCACTAAGACCAGCAACTTTGACGAGTATTAGGGAACACTTATTGAACTTGGTTTAACTGTTATTAATATTGCTATTCCTTGCTACTCACTTTGCCTTCCAAGCTACACCTTTCTCTTGGTCAGGACAGGATCATTTCTTGCAATTGCACACCACCCTCCACTTGGTTCATCACCTGTAGGCCGGTGACCTCACTACGGCGTGGTAAGAACACTTGCAAGCGTTGGTAAGGTGCTTGACGGATTGCTTCCACCCCACACCCACCACCACACCTAGCTGTTTTCCATCAGGATTATTCTTTGTTGTTTTGTCTTTCACTAACATGGCAGATAACAGCGGTACCCCTCCATCTGATTTTAATGAATGTGTCTCACGACGTGCTCTACTAGAGTCTCAGCGGCAGACCCAACATTCCATTGAACGTCTCGCACGTACTGTGGCTGACCTAGTAGACCGGATGACTGCCTTGGAAACACGCTTGCCTGCTGCACGAGCCAACGACGACCATGTTGAAGAGGAAGACGACTATATTGAAGAGGAAGATGACCTATCCTATGCCGGGAACAATGGCAATGACCCTGACGAGGCTGCACGTCATCCCTTTCAGTTCAATAATCAAGGTATGGGCGGCCACCGCAACCGCCATCCACGAGGTAACAATGACAACCACAGGAACAATGATCCCTATTACAAGGTAAAATTTTCAGTACCTCAATTTGCTGGCACCTATGATCCAGATGCATATTTAGATTGGGAGATGTCAGTCGAACAAAAATTTAATGCCCACATGGTTCCTGCTATCCACCGCGTGCGCTTAGCTACTAGTGATTTCACTGGATATGCTCTTCTTTGGTGGACTGAAATAGTTCAGGTTGGCAATGAACCACAAAATTGGGGTATGTTAAAATGGCAAATGCGTGGTAGATGGGTTCCTCCTTCGTATAAACATGATTTGAGAAAAAAATTACAGCGCCTAAACTAAGGAAATAAATCGGTAGAAGAGTATTATCAGGAGCTGCAAATAGGTTGCATGCGCGCTGAAATTGAGGAGTACAATGAGGATAAAATGGCCCGTTTTTATGGTGGTTTAAGACGTGAAATTCAGGATATCATTGATTATAAAGAATACAATACTATCACTCGTCTTTCCACCTTGCTATGCTTGCAGAGAAAGAATTGCAGGGTCGCCAACAACCACAACGCAGCATGAGGACCAACATTGGTGGTGCTACTTCACGCTCAATTGGGCAACAGCAGCGACCACCACCACCACCTTCTCGACCGATGGCTACATCAGCACCTTCTACATCTACAGCCCAGGCTGAGAGCTCCAAGGCTGCAGCATCCAAGGCGCCAGCCAAGCCCACCTCCTCGGCGGCCTCTACTGCACGTTCTGCAGCGATCCAGTGTCACATATGCAAAGTACTTGGCCACATTATGAAGGACTGCCCTAGTCAGCGGGCTTATATTGCTACGGAAGACGGTGGCTACGTAAGTTCTAGTGATGTTGAAGATGAATATGCGCTTGCTGCTAACATTGCAAGAGATGATGATACATCCGACGATGACGCTGTTTTTGCATCGGATACCTATGCCGACCATGAAGCACTTATTGTACAACGTGTTTTAAGCACTCACATAGAGCAGGACGACCGGGCACAACGGAACAATCTGTTTCAGACCTTCTTCCTCGTCAATGACTGTCGTGTACGTGTCATCATCGACAGTGGTAGTTGCAACAATTTGGTGAGCCACGACATGGTAACGAAGCTTCAACTTCCCACACGTGCGCATCCACACCCTTACCATGTGCAATGGTTCAACAATAGCGGTAAGGTCAAGGTAACACAAACTGCTCACATCAAATTTGCCATTGGTACATACTTAGGAGTTGCTGATTTTGATGTAGTACCAATGCAAGCATGTTCCCTGTTACTTGGTAGACCTTGGGAGTATGATACTGATGCTACACACCATGGTAGGAGCAATAAGTATACATTTATGAATAAAGGAAAGAAAGTTACATTGCTTCCTATGACTCCTGCTGAAATTGTGAAATTTGAACAAGAAAAACATGCTAGGGACGCACAAAAGAGCAAACAACCTTCTGAAAATCAGCAAGTAGCTAAGACGCTTTTGAGGCAACAGAAAGATAAAATTGCTTCTCCTTCTTCATCACAAGTTATTAATCTGAAAGGACATGTCATGCTTGCAACTAAAACTGACCTTGCTGAAATTTGTGATGATACTCCCTTGCTATACGGCTTGATTTGCACAAACGTGTTGTTTTCACTTGCGAACATTCCTAGCTCTGTTCCTGTTGCAGTCACTGACCTTTTGCAGGAGTTTAACGATGTTTTTCCTGCTGAAATACCACCCGGGCTGCCACCGATACGCGGCATCGAGCACCAAATTGATTTGATCCCGGGAGCGTCTCTTCCTAATCGTGCAGTGTACCGTACCAATCCGGAGAAGACAAAAGAAATTGAACGCCAAGTACAAGACTTTCTTGATCGTGGGTACGTCCGTGAAAGCCTTAGTCCTTGTGCAGTACCCGTTCTTTTGGTGCCTAAGAAATATGGTAGTTGGCGCATGTGTGTTGATTGTCGTGCTATTAATAATATCACCATTCGATATCGACACCCTATTCCTAGATTGGATGACATGCTTGATGAGCTTAGTGGTGCCATTATATTTACTAAGATCGATCTCCGTAGTGGCTACCACCAAATTCGCATGAAACTAGGTGATGAATGGAAAACTACTTTTAAAACAAAGTTTGGATTATATGAGTGGCTTGTCATGCCTTTTGGACTTACTAATGCACCTAGTACCTTCATGCGCTTGATGAATGAAGTCCTACGACACTTTATAGGACGCTTTGTGGTTGTATACTTTGATGATATCTTGGTTTATAGCTAGTCTCTCACTGAACATGTTGAACACCTACGTGCTGTTTTTTTTGTCCTCCGTGAGGCCAGGATGTTTGGTAACCTTGAGAAGTGCACGTTTTGCATGGATCGTGTTGTGTTTCTTGGATATGTTGTCACTTCATAGGGTATTGAGGTTGACGCAGCAAAGATAGAAGCAATCAACAGTTGGCCACAACCCCAAACTATCACACAAGTACGTAGTTTTTTGGTCTTGCAGGTTTCTACCGGCGTTTTGTGAAAGATTTCAGCACCATAGCCGGTCCTTTGCATGAGTTGACCAAGAAGGGAGTTACTTTTACGTGGGAGCCAGCACATGAACAAGCTTTTGCCACACTCAAAGATTGTCTTACACATGCACCTCTACTTCAGCTACCCGACTTCAGTAAGCCTTTTGAGTTAGAATGTGATGCTAGTGGGTTTGGATTAGGAGGTGTGCTGCTACAAGGAGGTAAACCTGTGGCCTATTTTAGTGAAAAATTACATGGTCCACAGTTGAATTATTCTACCTATGATAAGGAATTATATGCCTTAGTGTGTGTGCTTGAAACTTGGCAACATTACCTTTTGCCTAAGAAGTTTATTATTCATTCGGATCATGAAGCATTGAAGCATATACGTAGTCAAGCAAATCTGAATAAACGACATGCTAAATGGGTAGAATTTATTGAGACTTTTCCATATATCATTAAGCATAAGAAAGGGAAAGATAATGTGATTGCCGATGCTTTATCTAGACGTTATACTTTGCTTTCTCAACTTGATTATAAGATCTTTGGTTTAGAAACATTGAAGGACATGTATTCTACTGATTTAGACTTCAAAGATGCTTTTGCAAATTTTACAGATGACCGTGCTTGGAACAAATATGTGCTGAATAATGGATATCTTTTTCGTGCTAACAAGTTATGTGTGCCGGCTAGCTCTCTTCGCTTGTTGTTATTGCAGGAAGCACATGGTGGTGGTTTGATGGGTCATTTTGGATCAAAGAAAACCGAAAATGTGCTGTCCACACACTTCTATTGGCCTATGATGAGACGCGATGTTGAGCGCTATGTGGCACGATGCATTACTTGCAATAAAGCTAAGTCCCGTCTAAATCCACATGGTCTTTATATGCCTCTGCCCGTTCCTAGTGTACCTTGGGAGGATATTTCTATGGATTTTGTGTTAGGATTACCTAGAACTAGGAGGGGGAGAGATAGTATTTTTGTGGTGGTAGATCGTTTCTCTAAAATGGCGCATTTTATACCTTGTCACAAGAGCGACGACGCTACAAATGTTGCTGATTTGTTTTTCAGAGAGGTCGTACGCTTGCATGGAGTTCCCAATACCATCGTTTCAGATCGTGATGCTAAATTTTTAAGTCATTTTTGGAGGACGTTGTGGCATAAATTGGGGACGAAGCTGCTGTTTTCTACTACTTGTCACCCCCAAACGGATGGACAAACGGAGGTCGTCAACCGTACATTGTCCACCATGCTGAGGGCTGTCTTGAAGACCAACTTGAAGCTTTGGGAAGAGTGTCTACCTCATATTGATTTTGCATATAATAGGTCAGTACACTCCACTACTAAGGTGAGTCCGTTTCAAGTGGTCTATGGCTTTAATCCGCGTGCTCCTATTGATTTGCTACCATTGCCACCATCTGAAAAATTGAATTTTGATGCTACTACACGTGCTGAATTATTGCTGAAGATGCATGAAACTACTAAAGCAAACATAGAGAAAATGAATGAGAAATATCGTGCTTATGGTAGTAAGGGTAGAAAAGAGATAACATTTGAACCGGGTGATCTTGTTTGGTTGCACTTGCGCAAAGATCGTTTTCCTGATTTGAGAAAGTCTAAATTGATGCCCCGTGCTGCTGGTCCTTTCCGTGTGCTTGAGAAGATAAATGATAATGCATATAAACTTGAGTTGCCTGTAGCTTTTGGGGTTAGTCCCACATTTAACATTTCAGATTTAAAACCCTATTTGGGAGATGACGATGACCTTGAGTCGAGGACGACTCCAATTCAAGAAGGGGAGGATGATGAGGACATCACTTCACATGATACACACATGGAGCCTCCACCTACAATTCAATTACAAGGACCAATCACACGCGCCCGTGCCCGTCGCTTGAACCATGAGGTTAATTCTTTCCTTAGCAACTATGTTAATATTTGTTTGGACGGGATGCTACTGAATACTAGTGATATTTTGTTGCTTAGGAACATGGGAGATGGAATAGAAGAGTTCGAGTTGAAGACGGAGTCGCACGGATGACTTGAAGTCCAAAATTCGCTGGTTCGGACTACATCGACCACCATGCACCAAAATGCGCATAACTTCCTCATACGAAGTCCGATTGGCGCGTTCTTGGACTTTTTGGAAAGCTAAGGAGAAGACGGATCTTTTGCCATTGGTTTCGTCTCATTTGAAGTCTCGAGTCGACCTGTGTATTTAAAACAGTCCTGCGTGACAGAACTGGGCCATGTTGGCCCATAGTCTGAGTCTGTACGTCTTCTAGCCCACAGCCCGTGTCTGTTCGCCTTCCACAGGCTGCCGCCCTATATATTTTCACGCCAGCCACCTCTAGGGTTAGGTTTTGCTTTGTTTGCATCTACACTTGTATGTTTAGATCCCGCCTCTTGCACCGGACCGATTGGCTGCTGCATTTGCGTTTGTGAAACCTCACCTTATCATCGTTTGTCTATGATTTGGCATTCGACTTGTATCCTTCCTGTTCTTGCTTGTGTTCTTGGGTTCGCTTGCAGGAATTAGCCTTCGTGGCGAGGTCAATCGCGTTCTGCGTGGTTGATAACCAACGGAGACAGTGGTGTAACGATTGCAAGGTTTTGATCCGCCGGACCGGAGCCTTGGATCGCCAACGTCGAGATTCTCCACCAACCCAAGTTATCCTTTACCTAGCGGAAGATCGGGATCAATCCCCCATCATAGGGTGGTTGGCGGATGGCGATCCAGTCTGTCGTTGGCCCGTTGCGCCCCAGTTGGGCACAACACCTTCGGGCAAGCCGTTGCTTCCTTCTTCTCCATGGTTGGAGCCGGTGTTCTGGTTGTCGGCCATCTTCTTAACATAAGATGTTAGCCATAAGATAAAAGATGATGATACAAACATTTTAATAAAAAAAGGGGCCGTTGAGGATCATATATATATCCCACGTGGTATAAAAAGTTTATTACATTCATGCTCTTATTTTATCCTACCTATAACACAAGTTGTTGTAGATAGTACCACATACATAAATTATTTTAGTCAAACAATGGTAACTAGCGTCTACTCGCCACCGGAGGCGGTCTTCGTGCTCTCGGAACCACGAGCACGCGGGTCCTGAGGAACGGTGGGCTTGAGAAAATTCTCGATGATCGGGTCGGAGACGAGGACGGGGCGCGGTGTAGGGGTGCTGGCGGTGGACGGTCTGGTGGTGGAGGGGTGTGGCAAGATCCTCTTGGGGCGAGGGGCAGGCTCGCGGATGGGCTTCCTCTTCCTCGGGATGAGGGGAACCATCTCCGCAATGTCCTTCTGCAGCTGCATAATCTTGCGCTGCAGCTCGCCGTTCTGTTGGATCAAGTTCTTCGTCTCCTCACGAAGGAACTCAACCGCCTCATGGTGCTCATCGGCGTCGAGCACGGCCTCAGTATGGAGGTCGTCTATGGCCTAAAGAATACGCGACTGCCGAGCCATGACCAGATCACGAACGGAGTGAACTCTGAGGTAGATACTTCAGTAGGCGCCGGGAGTACGCTTCGGCACAAGCCGAAAAGACGAGTTCTGAAGACGATCATCATAGATCATCCTCAACTCCATAAGGGCTTGGACGGCGACGCGTTGGCACGCGACGTCGAAAGTCGGGCCCCCAAGTGCTGTCGTGTAGGGCGGCAGGTGCTCTCTGGATCCGCGGATGGTGAGGGAGACGTCGCAAGGTCCAGCGAATTCCTCCAGGTACACCCCGTGGAATTCGGGCTCGAAGAGGAACCCGAGGAAGGTGAGCATCATGTGGAGCTCCCTGACGAAGCCCTCCTAGTGGCGACAGTAACTATGTACTTGGTAGACTAGCATCTACAAAACAACAAGTTGAAGAAAAGTGAGGGGAGGAACAAAGTTTATAAAGTAGGTTTTTGGGAAATAAATTTTCTGCAGCTAATGGCTAGGCTGGTCCGTTTGGCTTCCTACAGTCAAGTCGGCTCTGATACCATCTTGTGGCACCCCAATTTACTGAATCGGAACATTATTGAATTTCCAAAGAAAAACAATAATACAAGAGGTTCATCATGCGACAATCGTGCATACGATAAGTATTCATGGTACGCAGACCATAATATTACATCAGAGTTAAATAAAAACAATAATAAAAGTAAACAGCATGACGAACGCCTTCTTTAAGATCTTTCCACTTGACTGGGTCACTACTCCAAACCATCCTCGTAGTAGGCATCCTCTAAATGGTGTGTCCAACGGGTATGAGTACAAAAAGTACTCAACGAGCCACTGTAAATGCAAGTAATAATGCAAGATAATAACAAAGTAAGGATAATTGGCTAAAAGTGCGGAAAAGTACATTTTTCAGTTATTGCATTTAGTGCAGACAAATCTAATCATACGAAATAATAAACATGAACATCAATATACCATCTAACTTGAGTATATTTTCCCTCCTCGCACAACAGTCCTTACATGTCAATCCATCATGCACATACATATTATAAGTAAACTAACTGTGGGATGTCACGCAACCCGCCCTTGACCGTGGGCTCGACTTTTCGAAAAGATTTATGACTCTGATCAGAGATGTACTACTGTACCCACAAGGCACGCACTCATCCCAAACACCAAGGTGTAACGAGATGACCCATACCACGGGAACTCGTGCCAAAACCTCAGCATGAAATGCTCCAAGCGATAACCACCCGCTCTAGGTTTCGCCGGGCCGCATCCCGGCTAACGTCGCACCCCCTTTTGTGCCACGTCGGTACAAGCCACCCGCAGGTGCTGCTTGACCCATCTCCAAGCAGTGGCCTTGGTTTGGAACACTCCATACCTTAGTTAGGACTTACCCATTAGACTTGTAGTTAGTACGGAAGTGTATTGCAACGGATCCCTCAGACCGGCCCTTATAGTGCCCCGGGTGCTACCGACCAATGCCCTAGCTTGCACCCGGAACCCACCATGCATACACTCAACCAAAACTCTATCACCAACAGAATTCCAAAGATAAGGATAACGGGGATCATATAGTAGAACCAAGTTGCTACGACTCATTTTTAATCCTATAGCAATCTTGTCGATACATTGGATACTAGATAATAGTACTAATCATATGGTGATAAGGAGTTTTGGCTAGATAGCATGGCTTGGGTTGCACATCAAGGTCGGGGGATCCTAATAAATATATTGTAAGGGTTTCATTTGACTAATGCATGTATATCCTATGTGTTTTAGCGATAGTTTAATAAAACATGGGTTCAATATGCTCAAAAGATTAATTTGGTGACTTGCCTTGTTCAACGAAAGGGGAGGGAGGAACTTCCAGGAAGTATTACGGCTCCTTGGCGGTGTCGTAGTCTTCCCAATAAAATAAAATAAATACAACATTCAATTAAACAATCTAAAACCACACAAAAAGCATATAGGTTTTGATTGGGTCAGTTTAAAGGAAACCAAGTTGTTAAGTTTCTAAAATTCATTTTTATGAATAATTTAAAAGGAACTATAATGAGATATTGTCCTTTATAAAAGGGGTTTTTAATTGTGAATAAACTCATTCTAAGTTTTCTAATTAATTTAAAATAAGAGCTTCAGAGAAAACTTAGTGGTTTTCATTATATTAACAGGAAAAGAATAAAGATAAATTTTGCTGGAATTTAAATAATTGAATTAGTAATTTTCCTTAAAGAGCATTTGGATACTTTATTAAATAAGCATGAAATATCCAAGGTGAACATACTGTTTTTATTGTATGAACATGTAGAGAATAATATTACAAATTTTCTGGAATTGAAATGGCAATTTTTGGAGTTCAAATGCGCCACATATGAATTTTAGAAGTTTAAAACCATTTCTGGAATTTAAATTAAATCCCAAAATAGTCTCGGGTCCACGGTGAGCCAGGCTCACGGTGAACCCGCGCATTGTGCGCGTGCGCCGGATCGTGATCCATCGTTGGACCGTGATCGGGCGGCCATGGGCGAGGCGGGAGGTTTAAATGAAAATGGACCCACGAGATTAAAAGACTGAACCAGTATGCGATGGACGGCCCAGATTAAACGTGGGTTTTAAATATTAACGAACGCACGAGATTAAAACGTACCCCTTCGCTCAGATCCGACGGCGTTGATTAAACCGCATAGGGGATTTAACCGCCACCGTTAGATCTGGATCGCACGGCCGAGATTAGATCCAACATGGCACGGGTACTCGACCCGTGCCGGTCGTCTTCTCTAGTGACGGTGAGGGTACAGCGGCCACGACGAGCTATGGCGGTCGGTTCTAAGGGCTAAAACGGAATCAGTACACTGCGGGGGTCAAGAGGGTACCGTCGGAGGGACTTAGGGTCGTCGGAGCGTGGCCGGCGACGATCGTGGATGAAGGAGATGTTTGGGTTCTCGTCGGCGGTGGCGTTCCGCCGGGGTTCATTGGCGATGAAGCGGTGGCCGAGGTCGGGGTGGCGCTTGCGGTCACAGGGGTGCGGTCGTCGAGGACAAAGGGGGACTCTGGCGACGGCGAGCGGTGGCTGGAGCGAAGGCGGCGGTGAGGGGTTTAAGTGAGTATCACGGGCGTTTGGTTCGATTCTGGTGCAATTGCGAGCGAGGGGTGGATGCGGGGCACCAGGGGGGTTTAAATAGGGTCACCGACAGGGGCAGAGGGGGCGCAATTGACGGTGGCCGAGAGTAAACGCATTTTTAAATGCCGGCGAGCTCGGTTGCAAGGGTTCATCAAACCTGGACGCGAATTAGTCGGAATTGAAGAGGGTGAAACGGTCGCCGTGGACCGGGGGTTGTAATGGCAGGCTCAATTTGAGGGGAGGGGGTCGGGAGCAACGGATCCGGGGCGCATTAAGGTGTCGGCCAGTGAGGGGGGATTTGGGGTTGGATCTCACGGAGACGAAGGATCTGACAGATGGGGGCCACATGCCAGCGGGCGCAAGCGATCGGGCGTAGAGACTGACGGGTGGGGTCGGGCTCGGCCGAGAGAGGGAGTCGGTTGGCGCCGACAGGTGGGGCCGGGGCGTCAGGTGCGCGCGTGAGGAGAGAGGGGCTCACTGACAAGCGGGGCCCGGGTGTCAGTCCGAGGTGTGGTAGGGGAGTGGGTTGGGCCGGTCGGGAGAGAGAGAGGGAGGGGGAGGGCCCATAACTGTTTAAATGCTTTTCTGAATAAAAATAATTACAGAAAATGGATTAAAATATTTGGGCTACTTCCAAGGTTGATAAAAATTTGTAAAAATTCTCAAAATATATGTTGGCCTTGGGATCATATACAAAATTTTCTAGCCCCTGGTTTGGTCATTTCATCTAGGTTCTAGTTCAAAAAAGGTTAAGGAGGGCATTAAGGTATTTCTAAAATAAATAATTCCAGGAAAATAGATTAATTGATATTTTTATTTCTTTGAAAATTTGGGGTGTTACACAAAACATTCATTCAATCGAGAATGCATCATAAGTAATAGACGTGTTTACATACCACGACCCTATGTTTATAGAAAAAGATAGGTCCTAAACCCACCCAAGAGTGACCGACAGAACATGGTATTTATGATGAGCCGTGAGTCGGAACGAAATTTCAGCAGCATAACCCCGTTGTTCTCCAATTGCATGCATGATAGTGGTGCAATGGAGAACAACAAGATCATGATACTGAAATCTCATTTGGACTCATGACTCATCATAAATACCACGCTTCGTCGCCTATTTTGAGGCTGTATAAAAAGGGACAATTCCGGACTTACACATCTCACACGCATGACACGTGTGAGACATATTAGTCAGAAATGGATGACACATAGGTTTCATTGCACTATTTACGTTGTTGTCAAATAAAAAATGCATATGAAAAGAATATATATAATACTAATCACCCCAATGAAATCATCAACAAACTACAAATTAATACAATAATATAATTAATAGCATATATATATAATAATCACAACATATATTCTATATTAAAAAAGAACATCGCATATGAAACATATGTAAAAACATAATATTAATACATGAACAATTTTTTTAACATGACAACATATATTGCATATGAAAATCACATAGTTTCTTTATTTCTCATAAACAACATATACTATATCATAAGTCATACTCTAAAGTTAATACCATGTGACCTCAAATTTTTTTCCAACAAATTAAACAATTAATTACACGCTAGTAGGGGTTAAAATTCACAAATCAAATCATAATTAACAATTCACATTTCACAATTAAAAATAACAATTCACAATTTACAAATTAAACAATTCAATCACAAAAAGTGAGGAAATTAGATGGGGTAAAAATTACTTGGGCACGATGGGCGGTGGAGGCCGGCGATGGTCGGCGGGCGACAGCAGCTGGTGGACGACGGCGGTTAGTGGGCTCCGGCGGAAGACGGCGGTAAGCGAGTACCAATGGACGGTGACAATCGGCGGACAGACGGTGGCGGCCAACGGCGGGGCATCGGGATGGACGTTGGTGGGCGGTGGCGTGGGAAGTGGGCGGCGGCGGGCTAAGGGCGGCTGAGGACAGCGCGGGTGAGAGGCGGGGCGGGTGACACGGCGGGAGCGAGCAGGACGCGGCGTGGGCGACGGCCGGCAGCGGGCAGGAGGCGGCGACTCAGGCAGGGGCGACGTGCAATGGGCGCACGTAGAGGGAGTTAGGTGTTGATAGCAAAAATTGGCATTAATGGTTAAGATTGTAAAAATATCAACTTTCGTAATTTGGGCTGAAAATGCACATGTCTCTGGTTAGGTTGAAGCCCTACAGGGCTGAAGGACCACTGGGCTACGGCTTTGGAAGCTTCTAGCCAGCCCACAGCCTTCAGCCCGGAGGCCTTCGGATGCCCACTCCACCGAAGCTTCGGCCCGAGGAGCAGGCTTCGGCGGGCCTGGCCGAAGGCCCACTTCAGGCAAGAGTTAGAGATTGAGTCCGATTTTTGACTAAGTCTTTTACGCGTGATCAAACAGAATTCCACCAGATTAGGCTTAGAGATTAGAAGTCTAGCCCCTATAAATATAGGGGTAAGGCCAATTCAGAACCTCCCCAACACAAATCAACCACAAAGCCCTCCGATGGCCACTTCGGAACAGTGGTAATCCTTGTTACTTCGCTTGTGAAGTATTCGTTAATCTACGTAATAGATTGCTATCAGCTTGTTACTTCGCCTGTGAAGTATCTGTTAATCTACGTAATAGATTGCTATCGCCTTGTTACTTCGCCTATGAAGTATCAGCTAATCTGCGTAATAGGTTGCTACCTTCGCCACTAGTGCAACACTTAGCAGAATTCGGTCCTCAGGCCGAATTGGTACTTTGAATCTACTCTGTTGCAAGTTTCCACGTTCGGAGCTACTTCACTGGAGGTGTCCGGAGCTGAGAGATTGGTTTTGGAGGTTGCTAGAACACCCTTCGGCGGGACTACCACTTCGACCACCCATGCCGGACCATCACGCTATTGTCGATTTGACCGAGTCCCGCACACTAACACGCCCCGCAATAGGCTTCATCACGACAGGCTTCACCACGCTCGCACCCCGCATTTGACGAAGTTACGCACATGTGTTGTGCCTAAGTCATTATTCTGTGTCTTATTGTATCGGAGACTTTGCACCGAACCCCGCTGTTTGGAGGTGATTGTTGCGTCCAGATCCATTCGGAGTTCATCTTCGGCCAGATCGGTCCGAACGCCGAAGGTACCCTTTGGCGGGACACTTCGCACCAAACGCCGAAGGTACCCTTCAGCGACACCTTCGCACTACACTTCGAATCAGTCGGGTTTCGCTCGGTTTGCTGATTTGTTCCATTTAATACATTTCTTTCGGCTAATTGGATTATTTTGTGTGATCTGATTACCTGGCGACTCCACCCCCTTACCACGGCTAAGGATAGTCGGAACGCGACATAAGTGTTGTGTTACGCTTAGGTCTGTCCCTAAGTATCCACATACTTTTGGATCATCGAACTGACCCAAGTACGGGGGCACGTTTTCATGTCAACACACTTTTTGGCGACTCCGCTGGGGAGAAACGACGCCAACATGACAGGTACATCTACATCTGTCGCTGGTACATCTACAATGACTACTATGCCTACACCACCGATGGACACCGTAGGAGGCATGGATATCGACAACCGCAACATCCTAACACCTACTCTTGAAGATATTCCCGCAGAAGACCGAGCAGAGATCGAGGCAAAGATGAAGGTGCTCCAAGACATGATGCTTGGGAGCTACGTCAAGACACGCGCGGGCTTCATCAAGCGTGACATCATCATCCCCGA